>BMAO01015302.1:0-18751 GCA_019973975.1 Trichonephila clavata | reverse complement strand
TCGAAAAGTTGCAGGATTAAAGATTTTACAGTTGACTATTGTAATGCAGAGTTCCCCATTTCTCTTGGAGATGAAATACTGTCGTGTATCTAAGATATGAAGATAGGACTCTCCTTTTCATAATAGATTTATATACTCGATAGCGACTCCGAGTGTATTACAACCTCCGAATATAACGTGAAATGGAAAGTAAATAGAGGATTTTTTAAGGTCATAAAATTTTTTTTTTTTACACTCCTTTAATTCCTTTTTTTTTCAAATTATTCTAAATGAAAACACAGAAGGAAAAAAAAAAATTAATATTCCCAAACATACAGTAAAAAATAGAATTTGTTCCATAAAATCATATTAAATACAAATTAAATTCTATCATTTCTTGATATATCTAACTAACATCAGAAACACAATATTTGTTTCTTTAAATTCATTACTAAGTTTTAATGCTAATGTCTTAAAATAGAATTTTTTGAAGATACATTTGATTTGTCTATTTTAAACATTATTAGTGTAATGAATTAGAAGTTTTCTTTGATACTAAACAAATAAATACACCCCCTAAATAATTGACGCATGCGTACTTACAATACATATACCGAACCCAGCTCATATTTTTTACATAAATTTGAAAGTTAGCATATTTGTCTGGGATTTATACAAATCCATTCCATTGATTGTATCGTTCCAAAATTTACAGGGAGTTTCTCTGATGTTTTAAAGAACCGTAGGAATATTCACTAAAAAAAAATTTCCCCATTTATTTTTAGGGATTTTTTTTTCTGGAACTTCTTTGCTTAAAGAAGAATTTGTGCGAAATTGCCAAATGCCTTCATATGCAGATAAAAATTCCAATTTTTGAGATTAAAGTTCTGTTTTTTTTTAAATCAAGAGGGGAGGGATATAAAAATATTTTGTCATTACAATTAAATGTAATGACAAATTACAGTTAAATGTTCAGTTTCCTCATGTATGCCATTTGTTCTGTTTCTAATTGATTTGTATATATTTTTATTGCAATGCAATACGGAATTCGTACAATCAACCTTTAATAATTTTGATCAGTTTTACTATATGATCAAAATAATTTGTGACGGGCTTCATTGGTATGCTCGTGTAGTTTAGAGCCCTCTGGAATAGAATATTGAGGAATTTAAAAAAAAGAATTGAAATAAAGGGTTTCTCAATCGAATAATTTAAAAGCAAACAATACTTAAATAATTTTCAACTTCTCATTTTCAAATATCTTTTAAATTTTAGTATTGAATTTTAAAGTCAAATATCACAAATTATTGATTGAATTTCACTACTAAAATAAAAATTGACCCTGATCACAATCAAAAGAATAATAAAGTTTCGAACAGTAACGATTATTTTAAAAAATTTAAGAGAAATCGCCAGTTAAACGCCTTGAAGAATGTAAAAAGGATTTAAAAACCATATTTAGAATGAAATTTTAGATCATTAATTATTTTTACAGGAAAAGCATACAAAACGATATACATTGCTGCGTGAATGCATTAAAAAAATGCTTTAACATGTAGCAGTAGTGAATTTAATAATTATATTGCATATTATGAAATTTTTTTTAAAGTTCTTGTGTCATTAAATAATTTATTATGATTAAGAACAATGATTTCGCAAAATGAATATTGCAAAATCTCCATCATTAAATTAATAGAAAAGGAATTACTATTTTTTTTCTAAATCTCTCGCCTTTATAAATTTTGCAATAAACTATTTTTATTGAATGATAATTTAATTATCTGACGTCAAAGTAAGTTAATTTGAGGAAGATTTCTAAATTTTAATCAAATTAATAATAAATAAAATTTGAGAATATATATTGTAGATTCTTTTATTTATTTTTATAAATAAAAAATATAAGTAAGCAAATTTTAAAAAACTTGAAATAAAATTTAGTTAAATAATGATTAAATTTTGAATTGTTATGAAACAAATGATTTTTTTTAATTTGCAATTTTTCGTTTGCATATAAGGTTTGAAGCTCTTTTCTTTTCCATTTATTTTATGATTTTTTGCAGTTCTTCTTAAAATCGAATTAGAATTTAGATTAATTTTACATGGTCTTCGTTAAAAATTCGACCACTTTAAAGCGGCCAAATGTTTCTTTTTGCTCTTATCATATTCTTAAAAACAGCTGCTACTGTTATCGTAGCATCTGTTGTATATTTTACGCATTCATTGCTTTTAATGTCTTTATCCATTAACGATAAAGATTCCATACTCTTATTCCTACATTATTCTGATCTGACACCGACAGAGGGCGCTATTAAATACAGTTGATATCGCATTCGCTTGGTAAAAATATTTCCGCGGTAAATTACAGTTTTTCAATTCTTGATGTTTCGTCTTCTTGTTTCATTTCCTAATGGATTCTGTATTAAATTGGTTAAATTTAGGTATGTTGTATTCTGTTTTCAGTTTTATTATCTTTTTTTCAGAATTTTTATTACTATTAATTCGAATCAGTGTTAGCATTTTATGTTATAGACCTTAAATTTTATTTGAGAAACATGTAGCGTTTTTAACTCAGCGTTTTTCTGGTATTTATTGCCAGTAAAAAAACTGAAATATACTCTCGACAAAGACTTTATTTTTATTCAGGAATTAATTAACGATTTCTCAATCTTTATACTGAATTATTTAATTTATAAAAATCCGTGATATGCAATTTTTTGTAATCAAATTAAGATATTTTATAGATCAAAATAAGAATAGATTAAATTCCATTTTTTTTTCTATAATAAAATACTGGAAATTGACAAACTAAATACAGAACAATACTGTAGTAAAATATTCATCTGTAAATATTCCTTTTGGAATAATTTTCAAAAGTAGTTCTTATTCCGACTCTCGAAACTTACTGAACATGGACTATGGAGATTAATCGCTTCTTTTGTTATAACTTATTTAAATATTAATGCTTTAATATATTTTTACATCTTATTTCTGAAGTGAAATCTTTTAATTATTAAAATTCATCTAGATATATTTACTAGATATTACGATAGATCTCTAAATATTTATTCTTAATTAAAAAAATAGCAAAAAACAAAACTGATAATCTTTTGCAATAAATTCGATTTTCATATTAGAAAAGTAGGTAATTGTTATTTTTACGAATTTTACTTCGAAATTTAGCCTATTTTTTAACTCGCTTTTTAGAATTTTAAATGTAAAACACACATTTGTGTTGAATAGATTGATAGATGAAAAAAACGTTATCCAATTTAATCGAACTTTATTCATGTTTTTCTTAGTAAATTAAAGAAAATTATATAAAAAAGCATTGAATTTTCGATTGTACTTTTATTGCGAATATTATTTTTCTATGCTTGTATTTAAAAATAATGTATTGTGCATCAGTCTTTAATAATTATTTAAAATTTACGGAAAGTTATTATACTTTTTAAGTTGAAAAATATAGCAATATAATAAAAATACTATTAAATAATAACGACAGTGTTCATAAAAGTATATTTGTGGCTTGTAAGGATCATTATATAAATCTGAATGCAAGGTACTGATATAACAAGCCGAAATATTTTAACACCTAAGCCTTTATTAAGTCATGGAATGGAATTCATTTCTAGTACATGAAAGCAGCCAGATAACACGAATTGGAAAGCGTTATCTGTGATTCATATTTTTGAGCGAAAATACTTTTGCATTGCATCGTTTTCCGGTACAATACATTCTAAAAAAACTTTTGTTTTTCACTCAGGAGAAGTGACAGCAAAAACAAAAGGAAGAAATCTGTTAATCTATACATTACGTCAACTAAAATAAAAATCTTGCAGAACGCTGAGTGATCAAAGAAAATGACGTTGATTTCTGTCTTTTTAAGCGTGAGGTTCGTTGAGTAAGAAAAAGTAGCTTCAAAAATTAAATAATCTTTTTATCATACTTATTCTAAAGTAATACAATAACCTACTTTTATCACGAGATTAGTGTTTTCGAAACTATATTTACTATTCCTATAATACTTCGAAGAAAAACTGATTATAAAAATAAAATATAAGAACTGCTTTTTATTTGAAAATTTCAATTAATTAAATTCTTCACAACTATATAACCAAACAACTTATAACCTACCAAGTTTCATTAGTATGCATTTCTTTTAACATGCTAGAGTATAGGTGACGTATTCTTAGATATGATATCGTTAAAGTGTGAAATTCGTTATTTCATAGAATAACTAGGTATTTCATGAAATAACTGGATAAGCTAGTTAAAATATATAAAATTATTGAATTCTACGATTTAACAAGGTATTCTACAGAATAACGATTAATTGATCGTTAAAGTATGAAATATGGTATTCGAAAGTTCTTTGAACCGGTTCTATCTGCTCTGGGAAGGATTGTTCCGATTAGGAACTAGAAATGGCCAAATAAAACAATTGTACTCTAGATATGAGTTCAGTATATGTCAGCGAGAATTAACTTCCATTGAAGAAGCTCAAAATATTGACACAGAGCTTCGATCTGTTGCAACAGATCAAAGTTGCAGTACTGGACAAGGATTTAAAAAATACTCTTGTCAAAAAAATGTGTAATAGTAAAAAGGGTACTTGTTTCAAAAATAATAAGCAGTGCAATCCAAAGTGTCATCACAGAAATCCTTGGTCTGATAAATAATAAAAAAGAAATAAAGGTATCTCAAAAAATTTTAATTAATATTCTCTTACATTTTTGTTTTAAAAAGTTAATACAATGTTTTGATGAAACAACAGTTTTTCTTCCCAGCATGCATTTTTGTTGATATTATTTAAACATAATCTATTTTACAACATGTTCTTTTTTCCCTTTCTGTTTAATGTTAGCAATATGAGGTATAATAAATTATATTATTTGTTTTCTCTTATTATTTATCAATTATTCATCCTCAAAAAGAATAAAATGCATTTTCGAGAGATTTTAGCTATTTATTATCATTTAGTTTATAAAATATATTTGAAATTATTTATTTTTCACTTTAATAGTCTATCCTTCATTATTTCATAGAATAACTAGGTAAAGTATGAAATTAACTAAATTGTCTAGTTATTTCATGAAATACATAGTTATTCTATGAAATAAATGAACTATACACTTTACGGTAACATATATTTTGGAAGTTTACCTAGATAACAGTGGCTACATAATCTTTTCAAGAGTTTTCAGTTCTTTTTGAAAAATGCTGTGATTATAATTTTTAAGATTCTTACTTTAAGAATTTATGATGCTCTATTTAACTTAAATTGGTTAACTTCTCATTCATTTATTTGGGAGTTTTTGCTCAAAGTACTCTTTTCCTGTTTTTATTTTATTTTTAGTTTATATTTTGCTTGGTTTTACCCTTATTGGCCTACCAAGACACAAAAGGAGAAGTTGGTACCATTAAACCCTCTTATTCGATCATGTCCGAAATTGCCTTTTTATTTGCTGGGCACCTTTTCCAATTTTAGTCTAATTGTATTTTTATTTTTTCTTCCGTTCTCGTGTTTGTATTTTATTTTAAATTTTTATTCCTATATATATTTATATATATATATACACTGGTGTCCAAAAGTTAAGCATAATTGATAATTATGTGAGTAAAGAAGGAACTGTAAATCAGAATGGCGGAAAACGTGATATGGGAGTGTAAAATGGTTACAAAATAAGGAAGCAAATCAAAAGAATGATAATAATTAATTTTATTATCCAAAGTAGCAGTTTGGAACAAAACTGAGCATAGCAAGGATTCACACTTTAAAGAGAAAATGAAAAAAAAAAAACATTAAATAAAATACTAATGCTGCAGTTCAATAAGGCGTGTGGTCACCTCCGACAGCTAGGCACGCTGCACAGCAATTTACCATAATTGCTATGAGATGATGAATGAGTTGTGGGCTCAAACGGTTCCAAGCTTCTTGGAGAGCTCTCTTCAGTTCTGTAACGATGCTTGGTGGGTGAGAAAGGGCTGCAATTTGTCTCCCGAGCATATCCCATACATTTTTGATAGGATTTAAATCAGGGGAGTTCGCAGGCCGCGACATGCGCTGGATGTTTTCCGTTTCAAGGAAGTCATCAATCAGCACAGCTCGGTGACATGGCGCATTATCATCCTTGAATATGAAGTCAGAACTGACAGCACCTCGAAACAAGCGAACATAAGGCACAAGAACTTCGTCTCTGTATCTGTGAGCAGTCACAGACCCCGTGTCAAAGAAATGGAGGTCTGTGTGGCCATCCATCATGATAACTGCCCATACCATTACTCCCCTTGATGGAAAATGATGTCTTTCCGTTATGCTTCTTGGTTCAAAACGTGTTCCACGTTCTCTCCATATCGTTACCCGCCGAGAATCACTACTCAGACTAAACTGGGACTCTTCACTGATCATCACATTGGCCCACTCTCCCACACTCCAATGTTGATGCTTCAAACTCCAGTTCAAACGAGCGCGTTTATGCGCAGACGTGAGGGAAATGAAAACTGCTGGTCTTCTGGCATACAGGCCAGCATGATTGAGTCTCCTGTAAACAGTTTGTCTCGAAATTCGTATTCCTTTGGCGACTGTGAGCGCCGAACCCAGTTCTCTTACGTCGCGCACTTATTACCAGATATCGGTCTTGGCGAGGGGTTGTGACTCTTGGTCGACCTGATACTGGTTGTCGGGTAACATCTCTCGTTCTTTGAAACCTCTGCCACAGTCTTGAGATCACAGACTGGTCCACATTCAGAATTCAAGACACTACGCTTTGTGATAGTGAGGATTCCAGCATTCTCCAACGATTTTTCCTTTCGTAAACATGTCCAATTGGCGTCTTTGTGCCATCATTCACCTTGTTTGATGGTTAACAACGTTCCTTCGGACAGCAGTTTCACGAAACTTGTCTGAACTGCCAATGCTGCGTGAATCGGTTTCTCCGCGTTCCGACATGCACCGGTGTTTCGCGCAGGACGTAGTCAACTGAAAAGTTTTGCATAAACTCAAAGTTTCTTCTTCACCCAATTATTATCTGCAAGAAATTTGGAATAATTTTACGAATATTTACTATATGTTTTTCGCATTTTACAATTGATGTTTAACTTTTGGACACCAGTAATATATATATATATATATATATATATATATATATATATATATATATATATATATATATATATATAATTAAATTAGATCTAAAATTAACTCTCTAGTCCACTTCTAACTTTTATTTTCCCGTTACATCTTCAAGTATTAAATTTATTACCCAGTTCGGGAATGGATTACACATGTCTTTAAAAGATCTCGCCACTCCTACCATTAATTTTTATTACCTAGTATTTCAAATATACCTCTTCAATAAGGAATGTACTTGAACAGACATATGGCTTCTGAAGAAGCCGCGGACTCTTGAGTTTTAACACGTGTCCGTCTCTCTCTCTCTCTCTCTATCTTACAAACAGATTACAAAATGATCTCATGGAATAAAGACGTTTAAAATAAAAGGTCTTGAAGTTCACTAAAAAAACCATGACACACACACACACACACACACACACACACACATATATATATATATATATATATCTACCGAAATATTATTTTCAATTATATTTATCGTAACAAGGTATTAGTTAGTGATAAATCTAATATATATTTTAATATTAATAACTTTATTAAAAATTGTATGGAACACAGTTACCCTCCTAAATTTATAAAAAGTTATATAACAGTTAAATAAAAAAAGTTTTCAGTTCTACAGTTTATAGATAGATGGCGCCTCTAGCTAAGTAATTTTGTAATAATATATTTTATTAAAAATTAATCGTTTATGCCTGGATGGTATTTTTATTTTCTATAAATTTTAAAATAAAATATAGAATTTTTAAAAGTATATATATAGTAATAATGCTACTTTATCAATACATAATAATTATATGCGTCACTGTTATTGTCCATAAGAGGCGAATATGTATTCACGTGGTAAGTCATCTATTAGTTTAGCTTTGATTTTAAATATTTTAGCTATTATTAAAGGCTATAACATTATAGTATTACATTAATAGATTATGGTTTTATCTATAATATAGTTAAACTTCTCTAGAAATTTATTGCTTTCCCTATGGCCCAGAATAGTGGCAAATTCAGGTGAAGGTTGGCTGGCCAAAAAACTTTGTTTAAACCTCCATTCCTAGTTCCTAAGGCTGGGAGTTTGCTTTTAGTATTTCTGTGGCTAAATCGTTTCTATTATGACTATAGTTATCTTAGGTATATAACTATTTTTTGTATATTTTTTGAAATATATATATATATATGAAATACGACGATGCTGTAATGATGGATTTTTTGAATGGAGCATGCAGTGGCATTCTTGTGGTTAATTAAACTTTTTATTTCACATCTTGAACACATAAAGCAAAGGACGATACACACAAATACTAGCTGCAACACACTACATGATGACAAGAGAGAAGAAGCGCGCGTAACCGTGTGTTCAGTTTTTATAGTGGCGGTGAAGGTCGTACGACTCTTTTATAACAGGAGTCGTGATTGGCTGCAAATGCGCGGGAGCAATTAGATTAAGATTAAGATTATGCGCTCGTACATTTAGATTAAGATTATAACAGTCTTAGGCGAAAGAACTAGGAAATAATTTCACGGGGTACAGTTAAGGAGAGTTAGAAGAAGTCATTACATATATATATATATATATATATATTATTATTATTATTATTATTAGTCTACACAAACTATATTTTAAAAAGCAGATTTGAAAAAGCGTGAAACGGAAATTAGAAAAAAAAATATGTTCATAAAAATATAATTTAACTAATTCTAAAATTTAAAAGTACAAATTGAATTAAACAATTAGTAAAAAACATAAGAGATTCCTGCTTCATAATGAAAACAAATGCAATGTAGGAATATAATTTTTATGCTTAGAATTTATATGATTTATTTTGTGTTTGTTACGAAATCAGATGGTTTCATAATTATTTCCTTCGTGATTCCAATTGCAAATCCAGATTTAAAAAGCAAATGCCTTTTTTATTCGATCTCTGAGAATTGTTAGAACTATCACGACCAAACAAGAGACAACAAAATATTCCAGAGTTAAACTTTTCACAGTTATTATACAAAAATGTTTATTTTCCATGAAAATTTATTCTCTTGCATCAGTGCATGGAATTAAAAAAAGATATTTCAGTTGTAACCTAGAATAAAAACATGAAAAGATAATATTTATCTTTTTAAATAGATATGCAAAAATATTTCAGTATTATATAGCTAATATATGTAAGCACAAAGATGAAAATAACGAATTTATATTAAATTAATATATTTATACTAGTTCTTCGAAACAATTATGAAAACTATTATAGGATCTAGAGTGAGCTATGTCGCAATTTGACGTATACTTTGCGACATGTGTTTTATTAAATTATACTTAAAACAATTACTAATTAATTTTTGCTCATTTAATTTTACTTCAATTTTTATATTTCATCACATTTGAAATTAACACAATAACTTCATTTCATCACATTTGAAACTTGTATTTTTATTAATATTGACAAAAGATGAATACCTCAGTGTTATATACCAGCAGGTATATTTGCCGTCTTATTTATCGTTGGGATACGTATAAAATCTTTGATTTATCTGGTAAAAACAAATTATATATATATATATATATATATATATATATATATATATATATATATATATATATATATATATATATATATATATATGTAATAAGACGATGTTCGTTGGAATGGATTCTTTAAACTGATGCTGAAGAAGTAGTCTTGAGATTAATTGAATCTGTTTATTATACATCTTGAGCACGTAAGACATTACAAGGACAACACATCACAAAGAAAAC
The DNA here is from genome assembly GCA_019973975.1 of Trichonephila clavata. NCBI lineage: Eukaryota > Metazoa > Arthropoda > Arachnida > Araneae > Nephilidae > Trichonephila > Trichonephila clavata. The sequence continues at coordinate 8,888 of BMAO01015302.1, read as the reverse complement.
GAATGCACATTGAGCTGCAGCCGGCTACATGTTTACACAGGCAAAATACAGAAGCAAAAGAGCGCGCGTAACCGTGTGTTCAGAGCTTTTATAGTGGCGGTGAAGGTCGTACGACTCTTTTATAACAGGAGTCGTGATTGGCTGCAAATGAGCGGGAGCAATTAGATTAAGATTAAGATTACGCGGTCGTACAATTAGATTAAGATTATAACAGTCAGAGGCGAAAGAACTAGAAAATAATTTGACGGGGTACAGTTAAGAAGAATTAGAAGAAGTCATTACATTTTTCCCCCCTCCGTAAGACGCGTGTATGCGCCAGGGCCCTTGACACACACAAGTACCTTACAGAGATATTAAATTAAATATTATTATTAAAAATTTTCCTTCACACCAACCAGCAGACATAAAAACTCCAACACAGAAATAAAATATGATAACAAATATACACTAATATAACTGTAAAATATGGGTACCCATAAATAACCTTCAAATTGTATTAAAATTCAAAGTGTATTAAATTCAGAAATGTAATAAAGTTCGAAATGTAGCAAAGTTCAAAATGCATGGAAGTTCAATTTGTATCAAAGTTCAAAATGTTCAAATTTTGCTTGTCACTATTTTGATGATATAGTTATTTTTTCAAATTCTTTAGAGGAGCACTATGCTCATTTAAGAAAAGTATTCAAAATTTGTGAGGAGGAAAGCATTAAACTAAAATTCTCAAAATGTGTTTTTGCAAAAAATAAAATAAATTTTTTAGGCTATGAAATTAAAGAAGGTTGCATTACACCAGATAATCAAAATATTGAAACTATTAAAAAATTACAGCCCCCTAAAAATGTAAAACAACTTCAAAGTTTTCTTGGTTCTGTAAATGTTTACAACAAATTCATTGATTCATATGCTAAAATTAGAGAACCTTTAAATCAACTCTTAAAGAAAGATAAACAATGGAATTGGACTGCTGAATGTCAAACAGCCTTTGAATTGTTAAAAAAATAAATTAGCAACTAAACCTGTATTACAATTATATGATCCTAAATTACCTCTTCATGTGTGTTCTGTGATGCTTCTCAAAGTGCAATTGGTGCAGTTTTAAAACAGCCAGATAATTCTGGTACTCTTCACCCAATATCTTATCATTCTAGAACTTTACGTGACTATGAAAAAAATTATTGTATCACAGAATTGGAATGTTTGGCCATAGTAGATGCTCTTGATAAGTTTTATTATTATTTACATGGTAAAAAATTCATAATCCACACTGATCATGCTGCTCTTGTTTGGCTTAAAAATGTGAAAAATTTAAGGGGTAGGTTATTTCGTTGGTCTTTAAAATTAAGCATGTTTGATTATGAAGTAAAATATTTAAAAGGGACTAATAATGTTGAAGCTGACATGTTGTCGAGACATCCTATTACTCAATATATCCAGCACTCTGTACATTTACTTGAATTAGATGAGATAAAAACATATCAAAATTTAGACAATGTAAATGGTCCTAAATATAAGAAAGTTGATGATGTCATTGTCCTTAAAAAGAAAAATCTGTTTAAAATTGTTGTACCTTTTTCATTAAGAAGAAAAATTTTGCAAAATGCTCATGAACAATTTGGACACCCAGGATGAATTTAAAAATGATAAAAATGACCAAAAAATGATAAATTTAATTACTCCTCAATACTACTGGCCTCATATTAACTTAGATATTTCAAAATTTGTTAAACATTGTGATGTATGTCAATTAAATAAGAAGAAAAGGCAAAAAAGATTTGGCCTTTTACAGGCTGTACCTCCCACAGATCAACCTTTTGAGTGTATCTCTGTTGATACTGTTGGTGGATTTAATTATTATAATTCTACAAAAAAATTTCTCCACTTAATAATAGATCATGCAACTCGCTATGTTTGGGCTTTTCCTTCCAAAAGTGAAACAACAGAAACCTATACAAATTGTTTGAAACAACTTTTCCAAATTCAAATACCCAGTAAATTGTTAACTGATAGAAATGGTGCTTTTACCTCATCTAGATTTAAACGCTTTCTAAGAAATTATAGTGTGAAACATTTATTAACTACTTCTCATCATCCTCAGACAAATGGAAAATGTGAACGTGTTAATCAGTCTATTGTAACTAAATTAAGATGTAAAGTAAATTCTTCTCCTACCAAAATTCCATGGACTAAACTTTTAGAACAAATAATTAATGAATATAATTTAACACCTCACTCAGTCACAAAATTCCCTCCTGCATATTTGTTCTTTGGCAGTTTACCATATACACCTCCCTTAACTCAAAATCAATTTTACCCTCCAGTTGAAGAAGCCAGAAAATTAGCAAAAGAAAACACTATTAAATATCCACATCACAAAGAAAACGAATGCACATTGAGCTGCAGCCGGCTACATGTTTACACAGGCAAAATACAGAAGCAAAAGAGCGCGCGTAACCGTGTGTTCAGAGCTTTTATAGTGGCGGTGAAGGTCGTACGACTCTTTTATAACAGGAGTCGTGATTGGCTGCAAATGAGCGGGAGCAATTAGATTAAGATTAAGATTACGCGGTCGTACAATTAGATTAAGATTATAACAGTCAGAGGCGAAAGAACTAGAAAATAATTTGACGGGGTACAGTTAAGAAGAATTAGAAGAAGTCATTACATATATATATATATATAAATTTTAACAAAATTTTGAAGATCAGGAGCAATATTTTTTTAAAAAATCTTTAGTTTGTAGCAGAGAATTTTTTTAAAATTGTAATATATTTGAACAATTTTCCCTTTTCCTGCAAATAAGATTTCTAATAAAATTCCGTAATTCTTTCTTACTTTGTGACGGGTGCTTACGCGTTTCACTAACCTTCTCTCGCATTCTTTAAATATTTTATTTATTTCAACCAATCTCCACCGAGAGCCAAAAGTGTGATTTATGCAAATAAGATATTTTATAAGTTCAGGTTTAGCAAGTTCGAAAATGATATAAAAGGGGGAAATGAAATGAAGAGAGAATGAATTGAGAGAGTAGTTTTTCTAGTGGAAATATAGTCGTCGGGAGTAAAGTTTATTGAAAAGTATAGATAAAATCAGTTCGGGATAGAACTGAGAGATAGCTGAGATTGAAGCCACTTATTAAAGGAATCCAAATATTGAAGAAGTAGTTAGAAGAACCTGCTATAACAAAGGATATCAGGTTAGTTTAGTTTCTCAAATTAAATCTAAGTGTGTAGCTTAATTGTACGCGTCGACTGCCGTAGATTCAGTTAAGATTCCGTCGTTCATAATTATTGAATTCTTCTCATACTCCACTGTATTTTATTGTTCTTAAAATTTGAATAGTATTTGTGTAATTTCTCAATTAAGAAAAGTTAATAAATAAGATTGATTTATTAAATAAGTGGTAATTCATTATGAATTCAACACATTCAGATTTAGATAATATACGAAGGGGAGTTAATAATCTCAGAGGTAGTGATAGACTACGACAACTTTAAACGAGTAATATAAAAAAAATTATTTTTAAGTCAATTTCTACTTAGGCCAACAAAGAAATTTTTTTATTTTATTTACTTTTTATTAAATAATTGCAATTAATATATATAAATATGTATATACATATGACAGAATCACAATATTAAGTAGCATAATAGAAAGCGATTTTCCTTTCTATATATGGTATTGGGCTATTTCTTGTTTGTTACTATTTATTGATTCATAAATAATATTCTCAGAAATTAGGCCATCCAAGGTAGAATTCGAATCCACGACCTTTAGACTAGAAGTCTATTGCACGATCCATTGCTCTACATGGACACAACAAGCAATTTTCCTTTTCATATATGATGTTGGACTTTTATTTTTTTTGTTTGTTACTATTTATTCATTAATTAAATTAAATTAATGAATTAATATTTGAAAAAAATGTGTTTGAACTTGAATGGATGAATAAAAAGTATTTTATTAACGATTGAAAATTTGAATAAGATATATATATATATATATATATATACTAGCTGTGTGTACCCGTTCACGCGTTGCTGTGTTTGAACAAAAAGGCAGTTTTGATACCTCAAACATAATTTATTAATGATCAAATGTATACAATAGATCAAAATGAAGATTAAATTTATCTTTACATATATGGCATTTGAATACAGCATATGTACAAAACATAGATCTACATAGTTGATGGTAGAATAAACATGCTTCTTCACTTGGGATATTACACAATACTGCAAATGAATTTCAATTGAACAATAATTTTGTAATTATTAAATATCATCATGAAATGAAGCATATTTGATGATTGAGGGTGAACTTAATCTTAGAAGTGCTTGTAAATATACAACATTTTTTTTTTGTTTTCCTATCTGGTGCAAGAACAAATGAATTTGATGGTTTTCCAACTCGTGAACACCCAGCGTACAGCTGTCCATGTGAGAAGCATGGATTTATCAGATTTAATCCACATACTTGCAATGATTGTCCCTGTGCTTTGTTAACGGTCATTGCAAAGGCTAGTCGTACAGTCCGTCAAATATGTTTTAGTACAATGGTTTACAGCAATTCTCTGTAAAGCAATTTTCGTCAGACCCCATCACGTGCTGCCTAACGTTAGCCGTAGCTTTGAGCACCATTTGGCTTCAAACATTTGTGACTGAAAGCAAAAATATTTTATAAGATGAGCTTTAGCTAGATTGTCGTTAGCCCGACAGTACTTCAAACATTTGTGACTGAAAGCAAAAATATTTTATAAGATGCTAGATTGTCGTTAGCCCGACAGTACGATTTGGCTTCAAACATTTTTTTTTATTAGTTAAACAAGGGAGTGAATGTAGATGATTTTTGGATGTAGTTTAAAAAAAATAACAACGGTCTATAGATTATTGTCCTCAGATTAGCACTCAAACAAGGGTATATTAATTATAAGCATTACAAAAGCAAAATTATTTTATAATATGAAATTCAATTTTAACCTCCTCGACATTCTTTGTGAGAGAGTGAATATTAACGTTATCACCTAAACTCCTCTCCACACCAACGAGAGCTCTCAACAGTGGTGGTATCAAGATCGAATTCATAACATGTTAACCGACCACCACATGAAAACAAACAGCCGTTTGTAAAAATTATGCAGTGATTCCTAAAGTGACAGCAAAAAAAATAATAATAATTTAGATGGACATTCATTTATTTAATTTAATAAGGCTAATTTCAATTAGCAAAAATTTTACTAAAACAAGGACCAGAATTAAGTCACAAACAATCTGCCAGGATATTTGGTTACATTAAAAAATGTCAAAAGGAATTGTATATCTTCAAGTAAAGGACAGCAATTTTGTCTTTAAAGACCTGTTATTTATTTTGGAGAAAGTTTTTAATAGCTTTTTCTAGTGTCAACGCAGTTGTCGGCCGAGGAAAATTAAAGTTACAAATGTTGAAAATTAGTCATTGAACCATAATTATAAAATATGTATCAGTTAAATTAATTAACATACATGTTGATTTAAGTTAATAATTCATTAACAAATTCAATATTATGGTCCCAAAGGGGATAAAAAAGTTTTTTTGAAGTATAGCAATTTTCGTCAGGCAATAAAATAATAATAATAGAAACAAAAAATTTTTTTATTCTAAGCGAACGAAATTCTTCCGTGGGTGTAATGTTATTTGAGCACCGTGCAGGTCGATTTGGCTTCAAAACATTTGTTCAGTTGTTTTTTTTAAAAAATCTACTTCAAGAATCCGGGTTTGGCAACTTTTATTTTCATGGCACATTGCGAAGAATTTCCAACATGTCGTGGAAAACCACTTTTGGTCCAGTTGTACATTTGTTGCCAACGTTTGCTATTTTCATCCGTCATGTGCATAGCGCGGGGTAAATAACTTTTTCCATTCTGTAAAATTTGCTCCAATCTTGCTTCGGTGAGCTCACCGTGCAACATTTGTTCGTTAAACACCATCGATTCTAATAAAACGTGAAATGCACAATCGTGGGGTGGTTCTTCTCCCCGACCACACACTATGCAATCTCGTTGACAAAAGCATGGAGCCGAAACGACTGGCATGGTCTGGCACGATAAACTTGGTACAAAATGAGATTTCACAAAGGTCGGTGAGAGCTTATAAAGCCCTTGATATCGGAGAAAAAAAATTAATTAATAAAAGCATCCCATTTTTAAAGCAGTTCGTAAATATGTTTTAGTAATGGAATGTCCGCTCGTCAATAATTAAATTTTTTTCTCCAGCAACACTATATAAAAGATCGCTATTAAAATATTTTAGGAGGGATTATTTTTTTTTCTCCAGGGCGTAATTAAATTATTATATGACAAACAATAAAATATTTCTCTGGTTTATCAGACCTTGACGGGATATTGTTTTCCCAGTTTCATAATATTTGCTAAATGCATTATTCATTTTTTATAAGACGACAGTTCCTTTAAAGCTGGAATTTTTTCCAATTCAGTGAGTCCAACGATATGATAGAAATTCTCTTTCATTGAAGATAAGCAAAAAAGATGTAAAATTTTTTTTGATAATCAAGAAAAATATTTTAAAATTGTTATTATATATATATATATATATTTAACGTTTGCTCATTTTAAAAAAAACAATGGAGTTTGTAATAAAAAAACCAGATTTACATTTAAAAATGTTTAGAAATGAAGATTGTAATGATTTTTTGCGATTAAAAGAAGAAATTGTGTATCTCGAGCAATGTAAGGTATGCATTTACGATGTATGGTATCCTGTACCGAGAAAAATGGCTTTTTACGGAGAAGAAGGATTAAAATATACGTTTGCTAATAACACGTTCACAGCCAAGAAACCTGTTCCGATTGTTAAAAAATACGAAGATTACGCAAATAGTTTGATCCAAATGGAAAAAGAACTTAATTTTTGTGTTGTAAATGAATACAGAGATGGTTTGGATAAAATTGGATTACATAAGGATAACGAGAGAGATTTGAATTCTCTTTACCCGATTGTTAGTTTTTCTTTCGGAGCTACGAGAGACATAATTTTTAAAAGAAAAGGTTTTGAAAATGTTTCGATTCCCTTAGAGAATGGAAGCGTTTTAATTATGTACCCCCCTACAAATGATTTTTGGTATCATGAAATACCGATTAGAAAAAGGGTTAAGGAACCGAGAATTAGTTTAACCTTTAGAAGAATCGAGAACAAAATGAATCAGATTAAAATCATTTATTTAAACGTCGCATTGTATTTTCATTTTTAAGTTGCATTTACATTCGATACATTTTGAAATTTTTGCTGCAGAACATGAAATTTTTTTACACAATTCACAAGGCTTGGTCACACTGCTGTATATGGGTTTACACTGCACTCCAATCGGCACAAACTGACGGGCGTGTTTATACTGAAAATAACCATCGATGTAAAGCTCCGTAATTTTCAGTTTCTCGACGTGTAGCGACAATTCATCGTACCAGTTCATTCCACAGATTACAGTTATGGACTCAGTCAGATTTGCCACAGTTAGTTTTGAAATTCCAAGCAACGGATTTTCATTATATTCGAATGCTAAAAAACCAACCACCGGGCTCAAATCCAAGGCCATTTTGACACGGCGTAATGAAATGCATTACGTCTTATATGAGCATACATAAAATAATACTATTTTTTTTCTTTGATCATTGGCAAAAAAAAAAAATTCTTTATGTTTTTACAATGAGCTTTAAAAAGCATGGATTTGTCGTTCGGACGATAATTATGGCTTCGTTAGACAATTTAATATCTGAATTAGAAAATGGAATTATTCCAGCGATTGAAAAAACTGACTCACAATTGTCGTCTTACACATTAAGACTAAATTGTTTATTAGGTGTTGTGAAATTTTACGAGTTATTGAAACGATTTCCTATACCCGTTACAATTGTTTTGAGTAGGCACGGACTTCATTTCTCAGGTTGTGTTTTTTGTGCAGATGAATACAATGTAGGACCTGATGCCTGTGAATGTACTTATTTCTTAGAACGAATGCCTATACCCTTTAAGGTTATGTATAATAAACACGGATTTCATGCCTACGAATGTGTCTACAGCTCAGAAGATTGTACTACAGGACCAGTTACCTGTAGTTGTTCTAATAACTTAAGAAATATAGAAAAGTACTTTATCGTCGACCAATTAAATCAAGTTGTCTTACGGGATGGGTCGAAACATTACAAAAAATGTTTAAGATTTCCATGCCGGTGCCCTTCGCATCGACCAATTGACAGTTCTCTGTGTTTTGAAGAATAAAATTTTTTTTAATAATCTCTTGTGATTTAATTAACGGATCAAAAAAATAAAAGCTCCGATTACAAAACTATTATAAGACAAATTAGTTTAATATTACGGACTTTTTTAGTTTAATGTTATATACTACAAATTGTATTTAAAATTCATCCTCCTAGCTGACAAACCATTTTTAGTTTTACCCAAAATTAATTTACACCCTTCAGAATTAAAAAAAATTTACATTCTATAAATAGTTTTTGCAAAATGAGTGGCTTAGACGAAAAAAATTTTTTGAAACCTCCCCGATAAAATTTATTCTCTCAGATCATTTATATATATAAATATATATATATATTATAATATAATAATAGCCCCCTTTTGCAAACTTTCCTTTTGCGAATCTTTATATAGGTAAGCACAAAAAAATAATAATTTTATTTTTCATGAAAAATTTTAGTATTTTTTGGAAAGCGTTGTTACCAGTCGGTAGCTACTTTCTGAAACCCGGAAAAAAAATGTTGTTTACATTTTTATTTTATAAAGTATTGCTTAAATATGCAATATTAGAAAATTTATACACTTTAAAATATGAATTTCAAACATGTGCAGCACTTTCTCCTTTTTTATTGCTGAAAATTTTA
>BMAO01015301.1:0-69074 GCA_019973975.1 Trichonephila clavata | reverse complement strand
ATGTATTGCATAAATTAGAAAACTGGAATTAGAAATACCCCCCCCCCCCAATGGTGCGTTTAAGCCCAAACAATGCCAAGAAAGAGAAGATAGTAAACAAAAATTGTAGCTGTGTATATTTAAAATATTCATGTGTTTTTTCTTTCTTACTTGATAAAATCCAACCAAGATAAGGCCCTCATTTTTTTAGCACCAGGGCCTTTGGATACCTAGATACGCCATTGATACCTGCACATCCAGCTGTCTGAAACGCTACTGTGCAGGCTATGCACGGAATTATTTTGATGTTCGGATTGAAAACATCATCTTGTTGAACAGAATGATTTGAGCAGAATGGCATTTGATGAGTTATTAGAATTAGCTGTTAGTTTACTTGAACACCAACAAAATTCAAAAGAAATAAGAGAGAATATCTTCTCCCACATTTACAACACAATCATACTAAATTATAACAACAATATGTTGCAATTAGCGATTGAAAGGGTCATGTAAATTATTTTATGTTATTTTATGTAACAAAAAGGCTCATTAATACATTACCAGTAATTTTTTGTCCCTCCCCTCAGAGCTTGTGTGAGACATATTCTCCGCTCCAGCTTTCCAACGTCATTGCTCCTTATATCCTTATAAGATAAAAACCTGTACTATGTTTACATTATTGGTCCTATTTTAAAATCTGTCGAATTCCTTATTTTTGTTAAAAAAAGTGTTTTGAGCAATCGACAACTCTGATTCTACATCACAAATTAATTATGAATAAGCATAACTCAAGAGAAAAAATTGGACTGTAATTTTATCATACTTTTATTATATATTCTCACGGAGCTACGCTCACACGCACACGTTTTTCAACTCAGAGAACAACACACACACACAAAACACGCTCCCTCTCATGACGTCACCTCGTTACACTTGAGCCGGTGACAACCAACAAAAGAAAGGGGGGGGGGGTGATCCAAACTATTACATTTTTCTATCAGCTTTTCCTTTCAAAATACAATTAGTTAAAATTGCTCATCATGTAAACCTGCACTACAAAAAGTGCGAGCCAAAATCTTTTAGATTCTAAGTAATAAGATATTTTAGACACATTAGGTTACCAGTAGCGTAACGAACACTCCCGCATCGCGGGAGGCCCAGGGTTAGAGGGGCCCCAAATCCTGACTGCTACCAAGTACCCCATTGTAAAATTTAAATTGGGGGCCCAAGACCTGACTTTGCAGGGAGGGCCAGAGTGTTCTCCGTTACGCCACTGTAGGTTACTTTTCAATGTGTTCTACGTACGACTTATTGAAGTTGTCGAAAAACTAGAATTGGAAGCCGGGGCGTAGCTACCACCGTATTAATGATACGGGGGCCCAAGCTCCAGGGGCCCCAATATGAGTAACTACAGTACCACTAATAGGACCTTCTTTTCTGAAAAAAGGGCACCGGGGATGAGTTTTGGAGCAGGGTCCACTCAGAACTAGCTGCGCCAGTGATTGAAAGTATAAACTCGTTACAAATCCCACTAGTTGCTTTGGTTGGTTGACTTAGCACGAGCTATTGGCTTAGAGGAAGACAATATAGTTTTTATGTTAGTTTGAAGAAATGAAAAAAAAAAAAAAATGGATCGTAGAATATACCAGAGTGATCAGGAACTATATGTACATATTTTGACACTATTAGAATGTTTATTATTTTAATTTATTAAATTAAAATTAATCAATAAATTTATTTGACCTATAAAATTTAAATACTTGATCTAGCACAGTAAAATTTATTTATATAAGTTTTATGTAAGTAGTTTTGCTGGATTAAATCAGAATTTAAAAAGTATAAAACAAATTCATTTTTCTTTTATTCCAATTTTTTTTTAGCTGCTTCATTTACTTAACCCCTTTGGAGTTGGATGTCAGTATAAACACACACACACACACACACACACACACACCACACACAGACCAATTTTATAATTTTTATTACTAAAAAATAATGGAAATGCTACTTTAAAAGTCTTATATAATGCTTTTTAATTCTTTTCACGCTCAACAGATGGCAATACTTGTATTCAGATGTTGAGTGTTCCACAAAATAAATAGATATAATTTTCAACCTATCCATTCATTACAAGGGGATAATAACCTTTGTTGCTTTATATATCATAAACCGTGTAACCATAACTGTAACTTTCAACTGCTTTTATTAAATAAATTAAAAGTAAAAAAATCTATTTTTAAAAACAAGCTTTTATTTAAATGCGCTAAAAAGAATAAAATAAACTTTTTCTTTAAAACTCTTTTTACTATCAACTTATAACGTCATTACACAATTTATATGATATAAAAGCTCGTCGAGGATTAAAGTACTCTTATTTACTTAGTTTGAAATTTTTACAAATTAAAATCAATCTGATCAAGTTATTTAATTTACTTGTTTATCTGCAGAGGTAAATCTCGCTACAAGCTTTTATATCATATAAATTGTATAATGACGTTATAAATTGATAGTAAAAAAAGTTTTGAAGAAAAAGTTTATTTTATTCTTTTTAGCGCATTTAAATAAAAGCTTGTTTTTTAAATAAGTTTTTTTACTTTTAATTTATTTTTTACTTTTTAGTTATCACTGGATAGGTTTCTCAGTCTGTTCACCTCATTCAACGCATCATTATTGCTCGGTGTTTTCCGGTTATTTTCGAACAGTCTAGCTAAATGAGTTCTCGCAAAAAGGGTACTAGACGAAAAACACAACTTTTTTCTTAAATCCGCAATTTTTAAGCAATTTTTTCAATCTTCGTACAGATCTTGAGTAATATTGTTCTACACACGAAAAAAAAGTTTCATGAGTTTATCTTCAAAAATGATGAAGTTATTAAGTGTTCAATTAAAATTTTGAGTATTTTTTGAAAAATCGTAAAAAAAAGTTCTTGGCATTTTATTTTTTAAATGACTGATTCTAAAAGCGCAAAACATGAGCTGTTTTACTACGGAATGTCGATTCATTTAAACAAAATTTCATGCGCAAAGATTTAGACATTATTTTCATAAAAAAGCATCGATTTTGACTCATTTAAAAAAAAATCGTAAGAAATTACAAATATTATTATTCTGTAAAAGACATTATACAGTATCGGGACGAAATAAATGATCTTTCCGATTCTGTAATTATTTGTTGTCTGAGTTTCATAGATTAAAGTTACAATTTCTACAATACTCCATCTCAGTTTAATTTGGCGGCGTTGAGAAAGGTATACAATGTACCAATCTACTTGAAAAATAGCTCTACTTTTTTTTTGAATTTAAATCCAAGAAAATAGATAGAAATTTGTAAAAAAATTGCATACGTTGTAGATATGTAATTATTTTTTAGACAAAGTTAATTAATACAGTCAATAACGCAACGTTATGAAATTCCAGTTTGGCTTAAAACCGATTTTCGACGCCAACTTTTGTCATTGTTGTAACAATAACATTATTACAACAATGCAGACATATCGAAGTTGGCGCCCAAAACTTCATAATATTTTTAATTAATATATTTTTAATTAATTACAATATCGGAATATAAATGGTCAAAGCATGCATTGTCATCCAAACTAAACGTGTATACAAAATTTCAGCTCAATGGTTTGAAGATATCAACTTCAAAATTGAGTTGCAAGATTCCACCCGAACAAATTACATACATACATACATACATACATACATACATTGTAAGTTAAATAAAAGCTTGTAAAAAGAAGTAATCCTTATTTTCCTCGAATAAACAATTTTTCCCCATCTCACCAGTGCCGATTTAAGCTCATTTTGGGCCCTGGGCGAAAAAGATCTACAGGCCCCCTTTCCACTGGAGGATCGAAATTTATAACCAGAAAATCTTATAAAGTCCAGCTTATCTGGGCCCCTGGGGGCCCGCCCTATGCGCCCAATGGATAAACCGGCAATGCATTTCACTTTTTTTTTGTTGAATACATCGCAATAAATATTTTTAAAGATTATTCATATTTTTTAATAATCTGGAAAAAGTTAGTTAACTAATTAAAAAGAGCCATAAAATAGTTGATATTTTGTGTGATATAGAAGTCTGCCACACTCCGAATCCATGGAGTGCTGTGCATCGCGGTGGGTATTTTGTGTCTTTTTTGGTGTTTACGTTCATTGATAAGTGCTAGAACCAATAAATTATGTCTTTTAGTTGTACGAGAGTAAGACAGCACACGCGTAAGGTTAGAAAGGTCTTGAATCTGGATGACTTTAGAAAATTTTCCCATTTAATTTTTACCGCTCTCCTTTGCATTTCCATTAGGTAATAATTTTATGCTTTTTGTGATTTTTCTTCTCTCAGTATAAAAATTTTTTTCGTGATGCTGTAATAAATTTATTATGTACTATCACAACAATACCAACGTTCAAGATAACTTGCCAAGTTGGCAGCTCTGATTTGGTATGGGTCGTACGCGCGTAATTAGCAACCATGGGCTGCGTTTCATATAATATCGCCAATACGGTTGAGATAGTACATTATTGCAAGCTTTTGCAGAAAAATATTGCTACAATTGTCTGGACCGGAATCTTTGCGGAGAAGAAAGACGTTAACAATCAATGGCACTACTTACTCGACATTCCAGGAAGCTGCAGGTTTATCAAAATCTAAGCACTTTATTAATGAAGTGTTGGACGATGCAGTTTCAGGGATGAATTTAACTAAAGAGCATGGTTAAGAACGAATGTTGCGAAAGAAACAAACAAACAGAACTATATAACACATGTAAACTACAATTTTTACAATTTGAGCAATGAGTATGAACAGTTGTATAGTTTGTACAATGGAGGTTGGTTCCCGCGCTACTTTAAGCGAACAAGGGGTTCCTCCCTCCCCACACACACTCCTAGATTTTTTTTAAAGAAAATATTTCTCTGTTAAGCTTAAATTTGTAGTACTTGATCATTATGTATTACGAAAATGAAGCAAAAAAAGCTAACTGTTGGTCAAAATGTTTAAGTGCAATTTAATATGCTAAAAAATTTAATATGGAGATGCTCTAGCACATTATAAACATATCAGCTTGATGCTTACTGTTTTTAGTGGGTTTAAATCAGGATTTATTGATTGACAAACATTTCTCGCTTTTTTTTTTTTGTATTTAGAAAAAATCCAAATGCTGTACTAGATTGAGTTGCAAATTCTATTAGAAAAATCAAATATAGTTACATACCCACAATGTTTCACAAACAGTGCTAAGACAAAGAAAAATTAAATAAATAATTTGTAATAGTTAATCCCGCGAAGTTTCCCTCTCGGAAACTAATTTGGGATTTTTTCTGATGTTATTTTTTTATGGTTTAATTTCCAACTTCGTACTTAAGGAATATATGTTAATGAGACTGATAATGTAAAATGAATGAAAGTAAATGTTAGAGGAAAAGATAGTAACAGCGAGAAATGCTAACATTGGATTAGGATATCAAAAAAATTGGAGCTTATTTTAACCGAGTTCTTCTATTTCTTTAAAAGAAAGACTCTAAAGATTTATTCACTTCAAGCAGAAATTCCCAAGTGGGCCAGTTGGAGGTCTTTAGAAAATTAATAATATAGGAGGATTACAAACCTCTTATAATATTTTTTGTTCACTGCAAAAGCTGGATATCCACTTACAACTGGCGGTAAAAAATATTAAGTACAATACAATAAGCAATAAAAACTGTTATGAAAATGAACCCTGAAGCAATTTTAAAAAAACATACCTCTCAATAGTAAAGCCATGCAACTTGGTTTGGAGGAAACTTCAAAGGATACTAAAAAAAGGTCTTAATTAGTGAATAGTGAACAGGTAAATTTTTTGTGCAATGACAATGATGAATTTTATGCAGATGGAATGACGAATTCTTACTTTTATTAGGAACAGTATTTTGATGATATTTTTTCGATATTATAGCATCATATATTAGAGCAAATAGTAGAGAAATTTCTTAAATGGAACCGTAATACACACGCATTAGGAAATTTGTGTAACTAATAGTATTCCTGCCTATTCTGATCGCGCACCATTAACGATGGAAAAATATTGAAAATTTTAGAATTTCTGAAAAGAAAAATAATAAACTCTGGTATTTTGATGGTAGATTTTACACAAGCAACATTTAATTGCCAAAAATTTACAAGAAAATCTACTTTCTGTTTGCATTTGTACATTAAAGCAATGTGATCACTGTTAAATATGGTGCGTTTTGTGCTTTAAAATAAACCTGAGTCCATGATGATTTTTTCTTGTCTTTATTCTTAACTACAGTGCCGTAACGTATATACATCACCGCAACCCCCAATTGAGGGAGGGGGGGGGAGGGATTCTAAGAGGCTCAAAGCCTGATTGATGCCAAGTATGTATTTGGGCTTGGGGCTCAAAACCTGATATAACAGGAGACCCTAATATTCTCGTTAATGATTTGTTAAGTTCATTGTTACGCCACTGCGTAACAATGAACTTAACAAATCATTAACGATTAAATTATTCAAATTTGGCTATTGGACTGAAAAAAGCATGAAATAAATCAATATCTGAGGAAACAACGAGGCATCAAACAACGCCGAAACCAAAATTGCCACGAAATCATTTACATCTCGTTTTTATTCCGGTAGACCCCGTGGTATCTTTATGAGTACCAAACGAACACCCATTCAGACCATGTGATTCATACGATTCATAACAATCACAGTTACTGATAAGTATGTTGAATGATCGCCTATTTACTCAATTATGAACTTTATAATAATTTACTTCTTCATACAGAAACTCGTTGGCTGTCAAAAATCAATTGATTACAACATTTTGTTGAAATCTTTAATTCTGTGATTGAATAATTGAAAATGTGATAAGCCTACTGTAACCAAGTTAATCGAATCAAAAAAATATATATCTTATTCAGTAGACATATTTTCTTTATTTAATAAAATGCAAAATAAACTTCACGGAAAAAACGTGAATCTCATTCAAACACATGAATAGTTACATTTGGGTTCCGCTCCAAAATAGATTAATTTATTTCCGCTTTAATCGAAATGATTTTCGATATTTTGAATATTTGATGCATCTTTCTGTTGCTAAAAAAAAAGACAAAACTAATATTGATGATATTCAAAACCACATTGAATGCTTGCAACAATTGAAAGAAGATATCAATGCCCGTTATAAAAAAATTTTAAGTTTGTCTTGGATTATGAATCTATTTGAAAGCAATATAATCAACATTGATTTTTCGCTGCAAGAAGAATGTATTGAACTGAAGCATATTGTGGAAGATAAAATGGGTTTTCAAACAAGTGGTTCTGCCAATTTTGGAATTGTAAATACATTCTTAAAAATATACTTCAAATTTATTCATATCATTGAGTCACTAATTTAGCTTTTCCTTGTTCTTACGTAGTTGAGGCAGGATTTGGTAACGGTTAAAATTTATATTTTTGAAAACTTGAAATCGGTTGAATAGTACAGAACGTGACGATTCACGATTTTTATTATCTAGTCTTACACCTAATGCAGTAGAGTC
Source organism: Trichonephila clavata (assembly GCA_019973975.1). Taxonomy (NCBI): domain Eukaryota; kingdom Metazoa; phylum Arthropoda; class Arachnida; order Araneae; family Nephilidae; genus Trichonephila; species Trichonephila clavata. The sequence continues at coordinate 61,551 of BMAO01015301.1, read as the reverse complement.
CCGAAAATTCGGCACTCGATAATCCGCAATTCGGATAACACTCCCACACTTATGCACGTTGAAAAAAAACCACTAGCTGACCCGTTCAAGACCACAGTGCTGTTGTCACAGTTACTGAAAAAAGAAGACGTTAAAGTTGAGAACACCGTACAAACTCCTAAAATATCACTTAGTGCAAGGCTCGAAACCGCCCTTCGGTATTTTGAACATCAAGGTGCTTCGGTAATGGACTTACTGTTTCTTCGTCGTCTTCGTGATGAAACAGTAAAACGTAGAGTATAGTACGGAAGATAACAAGACATCATATTTCTTTAAGTAAAAATTATAATTTAAAAAAACTGAAAGACAATTCTTTATAGTTAATCGAACTAAGTTGTAACTTGATCTTTTAGTCGCCAATTCTGGAATTAGTCACCAGAGGCGGGATAAGATCTGAAAATGGGAAATCGTTAATCCTGATGATCCTGATCAGGACAATGGAACAAAATTATGAAATTATCATCTTGTCATCAGTCCTTGACAAGTGAGCAAAATTTCGAATTAATCTGACCTTTTAAAGTGGGTAAAAAATGGAGTTCAAAGATTCCGTTACATACAAGTGGAATTTATAAAAGTGTTTAAAAAAATGACAGTTTAAAAAACTAAAAAACACTCTTAAATTGTAGATAGTTTTTTGCTTGTCGTATTTGTATTAAAAATGAGCGTTTTTGCTTTGAGGTTGTAACTTAATCTTTTAGTCGCCAAATCTGGAATTGGGATCTGGAATTAGTCGCCAAATCTGGAAACGGGAAATCGTTAATCTTGTTGATCCTGATCAGGACAATGGAACAATGTTATTAAATTATTGTATTGTCATCGGTCCTTGACAAGTGTGCAAATTTCGAATTAGTCTGACCTTACAAAGTGGATAAAAATCGAGTTAAAAAATTCCTTTACATATAGTTGAAGCCAAAAAAAAAAAAGCTCGTTAAAAAGTAGCCAGTTTTTGAAAAGTTGACTACTTAATTTTCATTATAGACAACTTTAGACCTTTTAAAAAGTATTTTTCTGAGTTATATCTGATCAAGTATACTCAGGTATATACTGTATACTATGCATTCATTAATTTTCATTTTCGTGTAATAAAGACTGTATGCCTTCATGAAGTACGTACTTTTCCTTTGTTTAAGGGTATGTAGGCAGTTTGTTTTCTGTTGTATTCTTAAGTAAACAATACGCACAAGTGCAGTATAATATTTTCTGCGAAAACAATCGTATTTATTCTTTTTTTAATTCCATTCTCGATAACCCGGCTTTTTTACAAACTCGATCACTCTTCGGTCCACTTTGGGTCGAGTTCCCGAGACTCTACTGTACACAAAAAGTACTCTAAAAAAGCATCAAAAACAAATATCGCATTGAATTTTTTAATTAATATATTATAATTACATTTAGTTTATTAAAACTGAAAATTGTTTAAATAAAATATGTATGTATATTTATTATGATAGTTATAGGGATAATACGATAATCAATTTCAGGACAAATATTTTAAAAAAAATTATATCTCAATACATCAAGAACAACTACCACATTAGAACTATTGTGAAATTATAAGTGTGAAACTATAGTTTTTGTTTCCGTAAAATTGAAAATGAAAATAGTATTAAAATAGATGCATAAACCTAATAAAACACTTTTTCCTATTCGTATTCTTTATTAAAGTGCTATCTTTAAGTTTCTTGTTCAATTTTTAGTATTATGATTATATCGCACATATTATATTATAAAACAAGTAACATAAAAAAAATTAAGTCAACTCCTACTAGGTCAACAAGGAAAAATTTTATTTTAGTTAATTTGTATTAATAGCTACAATTAATATATATATATATATATATATATATATATATATATATATATATGAGATAATCACAATATTAAGTAACAAAATAGAAAGCTATTTTCCTTGCAATTTTCCATTTTGAAAAAAGTGTAAGGAGAGGAGGGGATCACATTGAAGAAAATTATTCCTTTAAAAGAGTTGATGTTGGAAAAGATTAACACCGAACTTAAAAAATTATGGTATATTTTGATGTATTCTCTGTTCCAATTGGCTTGAGCTCCTGTTGGGTCTATCAAATTAGAAATGTACTTTAATTTTTTGTGATTTGTTCGCTTACGAATATCTTCCCACCATAAACGTGATTAATAAAAAGGTTTTAATTATACTTGTGTTTGTGATTTGTCAATATCTGCGACTCTCACTATCGCGTTAGGTTCAATAGGAAACTTTTCATGAACAGAACTTTTGGAGTTACCACAGGCTTCTGAGAATTACCTCTAAAAATACAGTTTCGAGATATGTAGAAAGGCATTAAGTTTTTGATATGACGCACCAAACACGCATGTACAAAAATAGGAGTTGACAAGAACTAGAGAGTATTTTACTTAACCCGCGGGACAGGCGCGCACTCCATACTAACGTTAATGGTCGCAATAGGGATTGCAATACCGGACCAAAAGTACAATACCGATAATCGGTATTTTTTAGTTTTTAATACCGGGATACCGGTTTTAATACCGGTAGTAGAAATTTTAGAAAAAGAAAGAAAACACCTGTGTTTCTTTGTTTTATTTGCCAGTTTTATTAATGAGTGTAAATATCACAAAAAACAATTTGTAACTTATAAATTATAACAGTATATAAAGAATTACAAATAAATAAAGAGGATCATCTTATTTATTTAAATCAAACTTAATCAAATTTGAATTGGTTATTTTGTTTTCTTCTTTTTTATTTTCATTTTTAAAATCATTATAATTATGTAAAAACCGTAAGACATTTTCTATTTCAGTATACCTTTCTTCTGAGAAATTTTTCAATGTAATATATAATTCTTCAGATTGTGATGTACGCTTCAGATATTGACGGAAAAACGCTTAATTTATTGCACGTAAGAAAAATAGTAAGAATAAAACATGGTTATATTAATTTGTAGGCAAACGTGGGTATACAGGATCCTAAATCAATATACAGCTGCCACCTCTGAAAGCTACAATGGTTCTAACCCATTTAGGGATCGAGTCGAATTGACTTTGGATGACCAGAAGTACAAGTCATTCCATGCTGCTTCAAGTCAATGCCCTACTTCCTCAATTAAAGTGATTCTAGAGCCTTTGTAACCTATCTCTCAGCAACTCAAGACAAGATATTTTCATTGGAAGAAAGATCTGGAGAAGGGCCTGGCCAGGGCAACAGTGGAATATTCTCTGTGTTCAGGTAGGTCAGGATACTTCGGACAACTTGCTGTCTTGCGTTATCTTGTACAAAGATGACGTCTCCGAAGCCTGGAAGATAAAGCACAGTCACCGTCCTTAAGATACGAGAGATACCACGCTGATTATTAAGATTACCAGCAACGTGAGCAAAAGGTATTAATGTCGTGTACTAAAAGGCAATCTATATCACCACACCAAGTGCAGGACCCGTATGACGATATCGAAAGCAAACAGGCCACGTGCTTTCTCCTCGATTTCTCCAGACACGGATAGATCCATCTGTTTTTAGAACTGGTACTCGTTTGAAAAGTCGACGTGGTACTAAACATGCATCCAATTTTATCGCTGCGCATTTCAGTGCTGCATTGTAAAGAAAAGCCGCAATAATGGTAACCATGCAAATAATCCGTGCTGCTCCCCACGTCATCACAGTGTTTGTCGTGCTACAAACAAGCTCATTTCCCGGCTAAAGGTCCTTGTGTGGCTGCACGATCCTATAAGGCTGACCTGATAACATTTCTGTCCTCTCTGGTGTTAGTAGCGTGAGGTCTTTTCATATTCTGCTAGGTGTTCAGGAGGATTCACTTGAATGCATCGATTCCAAATTCGCATGACTGTTGTTGAACTGCAATGAATGTTACTAGCAATATCGCGGAACGATAAATTACACTTTCGATAGACTACGATACTGCCAATATCAAATTTGGACATGTGCTAATAGCTGTTTCTCCTTCATATAAAGGACATAACACGATCTTCTCACTATCATTCAAATGCAATTTTTGAATGAGAAATTCGCTGCGTACCTTTTCTTTAGAGAAATCGTTCCTCCCTCATGAGTCGCTTGATTGCGTTTAAATTCTAATTTTTTGCATATTTAAGCATCTTTCCCCTTTTATGCGAATACGACACATTTGCATCAACTCTCCTTCATTGTGGTGTAATTTTAATGACCAGGTTTGAAGCATTAGTTCAATGATAAACGAATTTATTGGGGGAAAAAGGCTAGAGAGAGTGATTTTTTAAATAGAAATATTTTTAATAACAAATTATGCATTTAAAAGTTTTTGCTGAAAAAAGTTATGCATTTCTAAAAATATATGCTTTTATATTAATGAATTTCGATACGTTCTTTCGTAATGGTCTTGTATGAAAAAACTAGAGAGAATGAGTGTGGGACTGAGTATTAACGTCGCACTGTTCAGCTACACGAGGGCTTTTGGCGAAGGATCTCGTAATTTTGAACTATGGTCAAGTGACGAGGATGACACCTGAGCTGGCACCTTCTCTCCTAACTACTACACCACACCAACGGGAAGACGTTTGAGCTCTCGACAGATTTAACGTGCACCTCTCTCCTACACGGTGTGTCTTTAGTGGTACTGGGCTTGAACTCATGACATGACTGCCATGATCCGATACCTAGACCACTTGGCTACCGCGGCCACAAAAGTAGTGAGAGAGGGAGGAGGACAATTTCCAAGTTTTTTTAGCTTTTTGCAACAAAATTAAAAACAAATTCAGTCAATGTAACCTGAGTAAATTTCATAAGGAAAAAAAAGAAAGAAAAAAAGAAAAAAACCGCATGCTTTCAATGAATAACTTTTAACTAATGTTCCAAGTAGCATAAGCGTCCTCAAGCAACCACCGAATTTCAGTTTGGCCCAAGTGAGTAAGGAATGTGGTCTCTATTAAATTATGTAATGTTCTTTGTACTTATTTTTTGTTATGGTACTTGTTGTCTTTGTATACCTTAATCTAAACTATAGATAATTGTTGCGCTAAAGAGAGACTTTTTTTCCCTGACCCGAATGTATCATATTTGATTTAATTTTTAACGTTCAACCTTCAGCAATTGACGCCCATCCGTGGTAAGGTCGTTTCATGTTATTCTCCCTTGGACTTTTCTCATTTTCTTTTATTCCAATTAAATACTATTCCTTTTATACAAATGCCTTGTAAATTCTTACGAAAATAAATCGAATTATTTTCTCAATTGTGGTTTCTAATAAAAGTTCTTTACTGATATTGGTTTTTTAGCATTATATTCTAAAGATATTTTGAATCTCTTTGGATTCGATTACATTAATCTGGAATATTTTTGAAGTGAAAACTTCTTTAGCGGCGTTGGGCACTTTTTGGTAGGGGAAAATCTTATGGGTTCGCGTCACCGACATGCTCTGACCGGGGCATGCGCAGTGTGCTGTTCGCTTTAGACACGTTTTGGATAGGTGAAATCTCTTGCGTTCGCGTCACCGACATGCTTAATAGCAGTATATCTGTATCTATACAGCTGAGGTATAGTGCTGTGTATATTTTATAAGTGAAATTGAATGGATTTAGTGAAAAGTTCAATGTGTATATACTGTGCATTGTTAAAATAGTGTTTTTGTTTGATTATTATTTGAATCGTTTAATTGCAGAATCATTGTGCAGTACAATAGTGAGTACTAAATAAATTTACTAATATTTTTAAGATAAAAAAATAACCGAAAATTATTTTAAATACTCGCATTTATTTTCGCGTTTGAAAATTTTATATTATTTAAATTATTTTAAATCTTTGTATTTATTCTGGCGTTTGAAAATTTTGTATTATTTATTTTCTAATATTTAACCTCTGCAATGCATCACGCAATCCGGATTAGTATTTCACATTGGCTTTGACGTTTTCTTACTACCGTGGTAAAACAGACATCTAGTTGTTCAATCATAATTTTATCGAGGATTTGAAGTTAAAAATTTTATAAAATCTAATAACAATTCAAGATTAATGTGTTGAAGTTTAAAATATGGTTAAAAATGCAAAATTATAGTTTATTACCTTATATCATTAAAATCTTTAGTTTGAAATAATGAAAACGGCTCCGACTTTAATTTCATTAAATATTTTATTTTATTTAAAAATTTAATATTTCGAAATCATTATTTATTAATTTAAATTGTCAAAAATAAAATATATGCTCTTCTACTTTTTGCAAAATGATTATCTATAATTTTATATCATTCGATTTTATTATTAGAAATTTACGAAAAAATATTGTCAGGGAATTAAGGTTATTTTAAATATCCGTTTTTCATATTTGCTAAGATCTTTAACATTTCCCCTAATTTCTGCTTTGGCAATGACTATTCACAAATCACAGGGAGGTACTTGTGATGCTATTGTGTCTACGAATACGATCGCAAACATTCTAGAGAATTAGTTTGCGTAGCTTTAACAAGAGTAAAGAGGGTTCAAGGTTTATTTTTTGGTTACTCAAGGAAATATTAGCAGCAGCTAGAAATTTTGGATTTGTAGAACAGGAACACCCCCAAATGCTTCAAAAACAGATAAACATCATAAAAGATCAACAAGTCATCGAGAGGATCTAACGCTAGAATTGAAAAGGTTACAAAACAATAGACTACAAACGGTCACCAAAACTTTTCTAGAATTCATCTCCAACAAGAAAGGATTATCGATATTTTCATTTAATTGTCAAAGTTTGTATACGCATGGAGCTGACTTAAAAAATGATGCTATCGTAAAAAAGTCAAATGTTCTGCGTTTATCGGAAATTCTATGAAAAACGAAGAACCACGTGATATTCCGAATTTCAACTTTGTTGTAAGTTATGAAAGACCCGAAGTTCCAGCAGCATGCGTAGCTCTTTATCACAATACTCAAGATACGTCACACTTCATTACTTCACATATGGACATGCATACTAAATTCACTAGAAGCATTGGTGTTAATGTTTCTGATATAGGCGAAATATGCGTTGCTCGAAACATGCGCAATTCCGAGAATGGGCAATACATATTAATGGTTGCCGTTTATATTTCGCCTGGAAAATCTATGAGATAGATACAACAATTTTTATTCGAAAATTTGATGATTCATACAAAAGAAGGTTCTGAAATACTCAAAAAAGATTTGGCGAAAAATATGATAATGTACCGATGATTTTAAGTGGAGAATTCAATATTAACTTTGCAGATGATAAAAATCTACCACTAATTGAATTTCTAAATGAAACACTTAATTAAAATATGTCCAATGATCGAAAACTCAGTACTACAAAATATAAAACGACAATCGATGTTGTTTTTACACACACGCGATACTTAGATAAATTTGAATCAAACATTTTCCTTTCTTACTTTAGTTACCATACGCCTATTGTATCTTTTTTAGAACAAAATGAAATAATTGAAAGTACAAAAAGTCTAAGTATTGTTGAAATTAATGATGACAATGATGCAAACAATTAAAATAATGTTAAAAATCAAGTACATTGAAATTTACGTAAATACAAATACTATCCATTAATAATATTATTGTATATTAATTGTTATTTCAATTGAATTGTATTTATATTTTGTCATGATCTTGTACAGCCCGTAATATATTTGAATAAAAAAAAAAACCATCTGAACATGCATTTAGTTGTTGCTCGGAGTGTCAATAGATGTGAAAACCAGATTGATGGTGATAATTTTAATTCAAACACATTATGAAATCTCAAATTTTATACTAAAAGTTCTAAGTTTTCACTTCTATCGGCAGTCTCTATAACTGCCAATTTTTTTTGGTAATTTATATCATATTTGAAAACAAAAGTGTGTACCCATATTGTAAATATAGTTTCATTTTAATATAAAGATAATTTTTTATTGTTAAGTATTGTTTTAAAAACTATTATTATTTACTAATTATTTTCCAATAATTAATACAATGCTTGCAACAATATGTTCGCTTTTTTCTTTTTCTATTTATACTTTTCCAGTCTTAAGATACACTTGCAGTCAGCATATTTGTTTCAAAAGAATGTCAAGAAGAAACTGGAATAAGATAAACATAATAATTATAAGAGAGATGAATAGTTAAAAGTAAACTACTCAAAACAAAATTTAAGGAATTAATAATGTTAATAAGCTTAAGTAATTAACATTCACAAATACTTCGTTGAAGAGTTATTCTGTATTGATGCTCCTGTGTGTAAATTTCACTCTTATCATTACCCCTTTTTATGCCAGTGTTTAAGGATAAGCATTCTAAATATTACTATGAAAGTAAGTACATAGTAAAAAGTAATAATAAATATCATTCAACTCAATTGCACAAGCGATATCATGTGTCAAATTTTTTTTAGCTAATTAGCTATGTCTTCATTTTATTTGTAGTATTAAAATTTGCATACTTAAATAAGAATGTATACTTCAGTTTTCGTGAAATAAATTTTTTTTCAGTCATTAGCTCAATGTTTTCACACATGATCAAACCGGAAAAGCGTTCCACTAGAAGCTAGAGAATATTTTTTCAATGTCAAATATTTCTTAGTAAGTAATCAATGATCATGGTTCCCTTTTAGTAATCAATGATTATGGTTCCAGTGAGTAAATTGATTAGTTGTTTTTACGGCGCAGGTAGAGCCATTTCAGGGAAAATTAAATCAAATACCATTTTTAACAGTCATTATTTGACATCTTCAATAAATTGCTGCCTCAAAGAAATTAATAACTTCCCATGATATGCATTCGCATAAATTTAAATCACAAAACAAAACGAAAAACCTTTAAATAATTATTGATCGTGGGATTAAACCACAAATATGCCAAGACTAATATAAAAATATTCAAAATAAAAATAAAAACCATATTTGGGTTATGACTGATAAAAAATACCTCTGATTATGCAATAAAAGTATCAAAGTGGAAAGTTATAAAATTAATGCAATTTCCCAACATATGCAAAAGAATTACAATCGTGGAACTCGAGCTATTATCGTTTCAAGTGAAGCGAAAAAAGATTATGAGAGATTATGTCGAAAAAAATGGTGTTTCAAACACTCCGTCTACTCTGCTTAGAATATTCCTCCATGTAATTAAGTAATTATTTCTCAAAATCATATTTGTCTTTCTGGTTGAGCTCAATATGACGAACACTCGTGAGAGAGATATTTTATTACTGAACATCATTTTACTGAAAGGTTTTAAAAATTTAGTTTTTAAATATTAAAAAATCTTGTGTGCATTTTCATTAACTCTTATTTTTTTTATCATTCCATCTATAATCTTTCTTAATTATTATTTTTAAGGTAGACACAGACTCATATATATATAAATAATCTATCACAATACATAAAAACAGTTATAAACCTAAGTATAACCAGTCAAGACAGTAATAAATATTAGCCACACAGTAGTACAATAGCAAACTCTTGGTTTTAGAAACCAAGATTGCAGGTTTAAACAAAGTTTTGTGACTAGTCAGCCTTCATCTGTAATTTACCTAAACACTGGGCCATAGGGAAAGGAAGAAATGTTATTGAAATGTAGTTATTACTAAAAATAAAATACACAATACTATTAATACATGACGATAAAATTTAATAGACTACTTAATATTATAGAGTTAAAATAGATGTAATAAAACTAGAAGATGATAAATCTTACTTTGTGAGCATAGCATCAGGTTAATGTTTCTCGCCAAACACAAAGGCAGTATTAGCAATACCGCATAAAAGCAAAATTAGTAAATTATGATAAAATAAAAGTAAGTCTATATATATATATATATATATATCCATTTAAAAAAACCTTAAATATTGATATAAAATTTATTGAAAAGTAAAAGGACTACCTAAACATACACAATAATACGAAAAAAAGTATTATTAATTTTATAAAACATCTTTTGAGTAACTATATAATTAATTTTAAAAAATAACTAAATAAAGTAGAAATCTTAAGTAAACAAATAAAAATGAAATAAAAACCATTCACCCACATGTGACATGGTACTTAAAAAATCATCAAACTATTGAAATTTCTTTTATTGGCTTATATAATACCTCGAATCATAATAAACGTGGCTGCAAAATTTCAAAGCTTTACCTATATTTTTTATTAAGTTTTGGAACAATTTTTGATGCTGGACAGCAGACAAAACAAAGCTGTCACGCACACTTTTTAGATCATCTGCTAGAAAAGTGCCTGATAAAAAATGAATTAACTATATTTCTACTGCGCTCAAAAGACACTAACATATGTAGTAACAAATATGCAGTAACAAATCATTTCAAGAAGGAATTGTGCAATTCATGCAAAAATTCTAGTTTCTGTATTGTTTATTGAAGAGCAAATGGATTTGGTCAAAATTTAAAAGGTGTACGTACTTTTTATGATTATTATTATGAATGAAATTAAAACTTCAAAATGGATTCTCCCAAAGCACAAATATTAAATCTCATTTTGATAACTCAGATAATTGAAAATCTAATACGTAAGAACAGCAAAACTCTCCTATTCTTATATATTTGTTTTCGGTGATATATATACATGTATGTGAAATTCAACACAATTATTATTAAAATACACTGCAGGCCACCGTAAATGCTACACCAAGAAAGACAAGAGATAGCATAACAAAATTTATTTTGTACATAATATGTTGACAAACTATCAAATGATTAAATTTATTGACTTCTGTGAAATGTGGCTCCTGCCAGAATCAGTAGCCAGAGTAGCCGCCATTGTTGGAGATCACCGTTGCCACATGCCTCGGCATTGATTCAAAGAGAGTTTGGATGTGTTCTTGGGGTACTTCAGACCAAGCAGCTTCCACACGTTACCAAAGTTGATCTGGTGTGGCAGCTGCGGGTGTAATCTGGGTCAATCGTTGAGCAACCATGGACCACATCTTTTCTATCGGTGAAAGATCCGAAAAGCGAACCGGCCAGGGAAGCAATTCAATCTGGTGATTGACGAAGAACCTTTGGACAACTGCGTGCCACGTGTGGTCGCGCATTATCCTGTTGAAATATGGCTGAGGCCAAGCCTGAAGGTAAGGAAGGACAACTGGCTCCAACACCTCGGAGATGTAGCGCTGGCTGTTTAAAGAACCGGCAATGCGTACTAGAGGAGTGCGAGAGTGATGTCCAATACCGCCCCATACCATAATACCTGGTACAGGACCAATGTGGCGGTGCATAACGCAGCTGTTCAGCATCCTCTCTCCACGGTGTCTCCAGACTCGAATCCGACCATCGTGGTGTTGCAGACAGATGTGTGACTGGTCAGTAATGACAACTTCATTCCATTCTGCCGCCCACGTCCTTCTTTTATCGCACCATTGGCGGCGGAGATGTCTGTGGTCCTGCCTCAAGGGTAGACCAAGCAATGGACGTTTTGCGGACAGACCACTCTGCTGTAAACGGCGTCGAATGGTACGCGAAGACACTGAATGATGCGTTACAGACTCAATATGCTGTGCTATGGTTCGTGATGTAACTGAGTGATCCGTCACTGCCATGCGCACAATTTGCCTGTCCTCACGTGAAGTGGTGCCCTGAGGTGTATGCGATCGACCACGTCGGTCTGTCGTACCCTCCTGCATCCAAAGGTCACATATCCGCATTACAGTTGTTTGGTTTCGTCCAACACGACTACCGATTTCCCTGAAAGATAATCCACAATCTCGGTAGACCACTATCCTTCCTCTGTCGAACTCAGATACTTGATCAAAAGCTGATTGCTGTTTTCTGCGAGACATAACTGATCGTTTTTTGAAAAAAACCACAAGAAAAACACTATTGCCTAACTTGAAATCGTCGAAATCTCCAAGCCTTAAATAGCATTTTGAGGTGGCACCACAGGCGTGCGTGACGTTTGTCTGCGCTGAAATTCTAATCATTTGCATATCTCACCTCCGCTAATGCATGTTATAAATTTCATGTTATTTGCGTACTTCCTTCAGGGTGTTGCATTTGCGGTGACCAGCAGTGTATTTTAAGAAATTTGTTTACACAAATGCACAGATGCAATTCTTCGATTTTCATATATTTTAACTATAAATTGTTATTTGATTTTGCTTTCATTAGTGTACAATATTTAACATGCGAAGGCTTTTAAACTCATGGAAATAAAAAAATAAAGGCATAAACATCTTTTGTACACGTTGTGCATTACTTAAATTGTAAAATTGAGCATGTGGAATTAGCTCTGAGATGTGTGTATTTATTTTTTTATAATTATTAAGGTTACGTTTTATGAAATAGAGATATTTCATTTGTTTTCTTCTATATAATCATTATGCCAGTATACTGTTTAATTATTCCACATTTTTGCAATTTCTTATAATAAACAGTTTTAAATAAGCTAATTAACATTTCATAAAAGTTTCAGACTATTCGAGGAATATTATATCATATTATTCATGGAATGAAAACTTCATACTAATATTTCTCTATGTTGAATTTTTGATCATATACTATCATTCAAAACCCTAAGGCTTTTTTAATAATTGAAGTATAGGGATGTAAAATTTTTTATAAATACTCTAAAATATATGTTTTGGGAAACATTGCATGGAATTAGTTCATAGATACGTAGTAATTTTTTAAAAGAATTTCAAAATCAAAATTGTTGCTTTTCCGAGAATTTTTGTATGTTTTACAACGAAAAAATTAATATAAAACTAATGAGTAGCAGCATAAGAAAACCATGGACAGTTTTATGTAGTTTGTTATAAGGTACTTTGAAAAAAAAATTTTGAAAGAAAATATACATATTTAAAAAAGCCTAAGAGATTTAAGTAATGTTAAAAAATCTTTAAAAAATTCAAATTTTACAAACATTTTGCAAGAAAATTGAAATTTTTTATATGGAATTATCGCTTAATAATGACCTTTATTAAATACAATCAAAACGAAATTTCGAAAATTAAAAATAAAAAAAATTGTGAAGATGGTACCCAGTCGCCTTATTGTAAATTTACCTATTGTTATTTGACTGAGAACTATTAGAAATGTAATTGTAAAGAAAATTAGCAGGATGTCCATCTTCAATACAATGACTAATAAAGTTATTAAAAATTTAAAAAGACATTAGATTTAGCACTAACTAATATATTATTATAAAAATACAATTAAAAATAATATTTCTATATATATAGATATTGATATATTAGAACTCCAATATGGCACTTTTAGAATGTTAAAATCAAAAGTGTCTCTTTTAACTATGCAATTTATAATCCTTGATATACAATAATACATCTAAGTACTCAGTTTTGAATGGATTATTATTAATTTTAACTAGGTTTAAGTAATCGGGATAAAATTTAATATTGGGGTTAAAATTATTATTTTTACAAAAAACAATTTGATCATCTATATATCTAAAAATGTAATAGTCATTAAATATATTTATATTCATAAAAATGTATATATAAATTAGCCAAACATATTGCTAGCAGGGCTACCTTGAGGCACACCTTTAGTTTGTTTATACAATGTACCCTTAAAATTAATGTAATTTTCTTTTAAATTTAAACTATAAGAGTTTTATATTTGAGGAAATTAATAGTAAGATTATAATTACCGTGATTTTCTAAAATTACCTTAATAATATCGTTGATATCAATGGAATTAAATATATCTTCAAAATCAAAACTATGAGCTGAGTATAAAAAATTTTGTTTTTAAAAAAATCTGTATCTTTACTATATTTTGAAATATAGCTTTATTATTTTGCTTGTTGATGAAGTTTTGTAGAACATCATGTAGCATTTTACCTGCAGTAGTGATATATGTTTTGAAACCATATGTTACAGTGCGAAATGTTTTCAGAATTTTTATAAAATCTAGGCGTTAAAAATATATAAGGAAACAATCTTAGGAATGCAAATACCCAATTTTCATTTTAAGAAATAATACGATTACTAATTTCTTAGTGTCAAGTCCAGTCTTTTAAAAGATTCATTGTTCAAAAAGTGTTCATTTAGCATTTTTTTAAAAAAATATTTGCAAATTATAGCATAATTGCCAGGCACTTTGTCAATGTAAACAATAATAAAATTCTTTTGTAAATCATAAATCATCCGTCTTATATATATATACATGTGTTTACTTTGTGAGCATTGAATTCACTAGAGTTTTTAAATAACGGGCGACTAAACTTTTGATTAAATCTCGTTCTCAACATCTTCCCCACTCTGGGCAACCTTGAGAGGTATGGCCAGTTGGACCCGTAGCATCCCTGATGTAGGTCCATGTAGGTTCCACTCTAGCCTGCTTCTACATGTGCCGTGGTCGGACGTCTTCTTGCAGGAGCACAGTATCTCTAACTCGCATGCTAATGGTATCGTCTTTGTTTCGAACTTGATGGAAGGATCGTAGTTGAAGAAGATATTCTTTCGCGACCATTTTTTCCCCAAAAACAGTCGAGTAAGTCCTGCTTCTGCTTGTTGATTTTATTAAGACTTGTGTTTTCTGGCCTGGATGGAAGGGCCGTTACTTTTCTTCCCGTCACGAAACGAGCTGGTGTTAAGGCTGCAAAGTTGTCATCTTTTTCCTCCTTGTAGACTGATGGTTAACTGGTCAGAGCGACTTTTATTCCAACGAGGATAGTGGATAGATTTTCTTCGTCTAGAAGTGCTCGCCCGAGTACCTTTCGTAGATATTGTTTGATAATTCCTTTTTATTTAAACATATTATGTTAATATGCTAAGCATCTTAAATAAATAAAATAAATAATTTATAAAAGTCCTTAATTAAATTAAACGGTTAATTATATTAAATTATTGAAATTTAAAAAAATATCCAGTTTACTTACAATTTAAAAAGTATAATATTTTTTTTCATTTCTTCCTACTCTGGAAAGTTATTTATATCATGGATACATGCAAGCAGAAAACCTGCCTGTTAGTACATTATTATAGTATAAATACTTTCATACAAAGGCAAGTGAAAAATTTTAATTTAGGTCTTACGTCTGATTCTCTTTTTATGCACATTTAATTTCCAACGTATCAAATATTGAGGTACACACCATATCAATATCCAATTTTTCAAACCAGTTATATGTAATTATTGAATCCAACTTTATCTAATTTTAGTCACATATTAGTATAATAATTTTCTTCCTTTTTCTCCAAAATGAAACAACCTAATTAATTCTAACTATACAACAATTATAATAAATTTATGAAAAATTCACGAAGTTCTTTTAGCCGATCTGCGAATTTTGTGCTTTTTTTAAAAAGAATTAGTACATGTGAGTTGGGAGAAAAACGTTGCAGCAATAAAGCTTTTTTTTTATCTTTTTAATTGCTGAGTGAATGATTGATCTGTATATCTATCAGCTCTAAAGCAACACCTCGACATTAGAAGAATTGCATTTTTACACAAAATAAATTTATAAAAGTTGGAAAGAATTTGTTTTTAATTGAAATATATGACATTATCTTTCATGATATTTGCTCATTACAATGATTGAAGCAATATTACCGAATTTTTTCCGACCACTTCACAAAGACTATCTTGTGATAACTGTTTTACAAAAAAAAAATTCTAATGGGACTGCGCACACACATTGGCATTTTAACCTTTGCAGACCTAGTACATTTCCAGGAGCTGGTATCAATTTTTAGGGCGCCACAATATAGGCGATACCAATTACCGCAAGTAATTTTGACGCCCAGTTTCCTACCTAGAGGGAGGCCCCTGAGCTTTGACGATACGCACCTGTATTAGGAATTCATTTTGATGAGAGTACCCTTGCCAAACAGACACTCCAGGGATCTTTTACATGCCGTGTAATCAAACAACATGGCCGCTGTCGATTTTCTGCATCATTAAAATCCACCGACTTGGGTCGTGGTCGAATCCGCAACCTTAGGTGCAGAAGGCCAGCGCCAAACCAACCACGCTACCCAGCCGGTCTCTTTTACAAATTATAAAATCACAATTCCGTCATGGTAATTTTAAAGTGTACCTCAAAAGATTTAACCTGTGTCCTTCCATACTTTATGACTGCCAATGTTGGTGTGGAGCAAAGTGTTGAGTATCTTGTCCTTTTTTGTTCAAAGTTTAAGAAAGAAAGAAAATGCCTGATAGTTAAACTGCATGCTCTTAAAATTAACTGGTCTTATAACTTTCTTCAACTTTTTTCAATTAAAGCTTCGTTCATTTTATTTTGTACCTTCATTGATTTGATTTTTATAATTTTTTTGTAACTTTTTTAATTCTCTGCTTTTGTAACTTCATTGTATTGGTTTTGTTACATAATTGTTATTTTGTAATGTATTTTTTGTCTTTGTAAACTTATTTGTTTTTGTTGTTTCATTATTTAGCAAGCTTTGTTACTTTTTATTTTATTTATCTTATTTTGTATGTTTTTCTTACTTCCGTAAGCCCCGTATAATACTTGAAGTGCACGAGAATTATTTTATCTGTCTATCTAAAAAAATATCGAAAGAAATTTCTACTAGTATGCGATTAATGAAAGAGAAGATGTTCATATTTTTATGTTTTAGAAAAATATAAGAGCATTAAATATATTTTTTCCCAAATAAAAAAATATGTGAGGTTTTTTCCGATGTTGTGTCCCATTTTAATGTAATTTGTTTATAATATAATATTTCTAAACAATTCTACATATATTCTTCCTTTTATTTGGTTTCACTTTCAAAAATGGTCTTTTATCTTTCAAAAGTAAAAAGAAAAAAAGTAATGTTTAAAAGGTTCCGGTTAAAGGTTTCAAATTTAAGCATTCTTATGTTTCCATAAATTTTAAAAGCGTAACAGAATTTGTTTTCTCTTTATTCTATAGATACTCTATGTTTTAAAAGATTTATCCTGACAAAACAACCTCTTCTAATGATTTGAAGTCCACATTATTATTTTCAATATTTCTTTTTAAAATAATTGCTTTCATTCTGTTAACAAAACTACCAAGCAATGTTTTAGGTTTTCTTTCTTTTGTAATGTTAGATATTTACAATAGTTTCGAGAAAAATTCTATCATTTTAGTCTATAAGAAAACTGTACTTAAATGAATTTAATAGTGTAACTCTCCCTGCCCGGGTTACAAAATGCATCCGAATATTTTATTACTTTTTAGCGAATGACGTTTCTCAATTAATTTTCAACTGAAGAGTGTAAAGAACATATACGCAATTCAAACAACATTCTTTTAAATTGTATTCAACTGCTGTCGTTAAAGAATGAAATTCAAACATAGAAAGAAGAAAAGTAAAATTACAGAAAATATGTTTCTTGAAACACAAATCACACGTAGAATATTTTTATTACTGTAACTATATAAAGTACAAAAATTTCAAATGTATAATCTTCTTCAGCTTTTTGAGTGCTTTGAAGTTATGTTTAATAATAGTTCACAAACAACTAAAATAGATAACGCATCTTTCACAATTTCTTTATTCAATTTCATCTTTTGCTTTTTATTTATCAAACAATTTCTAAATCCAAAATTTTGTCAGCAAATTTTCTTTTAAGATAAAATGAGCAAATAAACTTGGCTCACTTATTGAGTTTTGCCTTATAAGTTAAATAAGAATTTTTAATTGATTTATCTTGAATATATAAAATTTTTATCTCGGCATAACCATACGCAGTTGATAACAGAAAAATAAATAGAAAACAATAAAATAAAAGCAAACACAATAGTTTATCTTAGCTGGTAGATTAAATGTTTATTAGCGTTGCAACTGGATATAACTATGCTGGAGGGTACTGGTTACGGACCTCATAATTTGAACCTTTGTTGAGCAAAGAAAGACACTTGAGACGTCACCTCACTTTCCATACTTAAACGTCCACGTGAGAGCTTTGACAGATTTAACCGTCATCAGCTCCTCTACGCGACATATTTTTAGTGGCACCCCAGTACTGGAACATAGGGTTCGACAAACCGACTACGAGTTCGAAACCAGGACCACTCGGTTACAGCAGCTACCTCAGTAGGCTAAACCAATAAATGTAATGCACGTTAAAAAGAGCTCTATCTGTTCCAAATCCAATGAAACTCTATTTCTCAACATTTACATTTCACCTGGACTAATACAACTTCTCTTTATTCTGGAAACTTGTTAGGAAAGTAGTTGAAAGTAAATAATTTATATATTCTGAAGAAAAATTTCCACATTTTTTAAAAACTGTAAATTTTCGATCTTAAAACCATTAGATGTTTAAGCACACTTGATTTTAAATAAATTTTACCGCCATAAATTATGCATTTTTTTAAATATGATCGAGAGCATCTTTGTTATATTATTATACTAGCTGATATACCCGTTCTTCGCATGGGTGAATTGAAAAATTAAACAATACAGATTGAAGGATAAAGAAGTTTTTAATGAGTTAATTTTACGTGAATTGCAAATGTAACAACAACAACAAAAAAAGCTTTTTGCATATCTAAGCTGAACGGGGAAAAAACATATTTGTTAAATTTTGAGTCTGTAGATCTAATAGCTGATAAAAAGGATTTTCTTATTTTATTTATAACGCCTCGTAACTCTATGTGGGTCGATTTTTGAAAACACCTTCCAAAGCTGATCTCTGCTCAGCAAAAGTAACACATTGTTACAAATTTTGTGTAATGAATGCTTAAAATAGAGTAAATAATTTATATCTGGATGTGTAATACGCTAATATTACTTTCTGTTGTATTATATATTTTATATAAAAATTATAATATTCATAAGCAACGCCGTTCCTTACATTATAATGGCGGTTCAATGGAAACATAACGATATGTTGGCGATAGAGTCAAGTTGGCATCATTTTTGGCGACCATGTTAGAAACTTGGCGATGGATTGAATGGTGCAGAAGTTGATATGCTACAGCGCCACCTGGTGGGGAACTACAACAAAAAGGGTTGCATAAAAACCTTTTCCAAAAAGAATACATATATTTACCAATTTTCATAGTGATAGTTGACAATAAAATCATAAATAAAAACGTGCATTAAAATAAATTATCAATTTTTATTGTATTTATGGTTCACTAATTTGGCGATAATGGCTTACACATAAAAGATAGATTATATGCTGTCACGAGCTTATATCTATCGTACGCTTATTCGTGATTATATACGTATAACTCTGTTTTTACAGCGCACGCCAGAATAGCTTGCAGATAGCAGAATTTTTTTCTCTTACTTGACATTTACCGTTATATTATAGACACTTCACACAATATCTTTATAAATTATAGCCTATGTGTAATTCTGATGTATAAGCTATATTATTGTAAAGCTTCATTAAAATCCATTCAGTTGTTTTTGTGAGAAAGAGTAACAAACATCCATACAACCAAGCTTTCGCGTTTATAATATTATTAGGATTAGGATTCTAAGACCTGTCAAGAGTAACAGCAAACTGTATTTTTATGCTAATTTTTAGTACAACAGACAGGAAAATTAACTTCTAATACTAAGAACCATAGAAATTTACTTTAAATAATTGCATGGTAAATTGTGAATTAAAATTAGTTTTAGCATTGTAAATAAATAAAAAAATCAATTTTTATTACAACTTTTTATGCAATATTTTTTTTTTAAATTATATGCAGAAGTTGTTCTTAATTGCTTTTATAATGTACGATAAAAAAATAAACTTAATTTTATTCAGACTTTCTTTAAATTTAAGTTTTTCAGAATTTATTATTAGTATTTACAACATTAATAGCTTTAAAACTGTAAAAAAAATAGATTGAACTTTTAATTCGGCAATTATTGGTTTTTTTTTTAATATCAATATGTGTTATGCTATAAAAATTCACTGTTTATTTACTAAATGAATTATACTGCAGTAAAAATATTATTTTACTAGAATATTTCATCATAAAATCTCTCTATTTTTTTTTGTAAATTTTGTACATTTTTTTTATATTATACCTATTTTAAACACATTGATTAATTAATATATCACAAAAAGTGTTCTCTAGAAAATTCAAACCGTATTTATGTGATCCAAAAGAATTCTTATAATATGCATTGCAATACATTAGACTATTTTATATATAATCAGGGTATTTATCATACATAAATTAATTAGGCTAATTTATAAATAAATTGTACATGTTCACAAATATTAATTAATGCCTACTCAAATTACATTTGGAGATTTCTTAAAACAATTTTCCAATAATAATAACCAATTCTTATAATTTTAAGTATAATTTTCATTCGATTTTTATTGGTGCAAATAAATAAATACATGGATGGTTTTCATCAAAAAATTGGGTTTAGATGTTTAATGCGATTGGAATTATCTCTAAATGCATAAGATTACTTTACAGAGTTATATTATAGTTATAGTTCTATTTAACGATGTTTTGTTAATATTTCCCAAATTTATTTAAACTATTTCTAATTCAATAAGGAAGAGAAATTCATTGCATGATTAAATTACTTTTTAAATATGTGATAGTGTATACTTTTATTGTAACAAAACTAAAGATACAAATACATAAAGGAATAATTTTATATACAAAAAAATTCTTTCCTCTGCCTCTACCATCTTACCTAAGATATACCGAACAATTTCGAATACACGGAAAAAACTTAAGTAAAAACTTGGTTACATAAATTTTTTGAGAGAAAGCTCTCATCTGATATTTTCTGCTGCACAATGAATATATTGATATATAGAGTTGTTTATAAAAAATTAACCTGGAGAAAAGGTTACACACACACATATTTCTTCTAATATATCTCTTGATAGATACTCTAGGTTAAATGTTATTTCATGTTTTTAATAATCCACTTATAGATTCAACTAGAGGTTTTCTTTCAAAAATCTACATCCCAAATAATTCTAAAAAGTAAAATAAATATTGAGATTTATGGAATAAAATATTTGTGAATTAAAAATACATGTAATCGATACATTTAGAATAACTGACGTAAAATATTACTTTAGAATTTGTTTCGTAAAACCAAGTCCACTATTATCTTTTATTATTCGTTCAGTTGTTTTTTTAATTTAATAATTCTCAAAGAAAAATTCGATATTCCTAAATTTGTTCTGAAGGTCAGTTTTTGTTTTGCTGATGTCTTTATAAGGTAAACAAAGGCAGAATTACAACCATTAACTTGAAACTAACACACGAAATTAATACCTGAGTTAATACCTTACTCTTTTAGGAAATACCAGATTAATTTAACATGCACTAACTCCCATTAAATTAAAAGAAAATCCTTTTTAAATCAGAACTTGAACCTATGGCCCACCAACCATAAAATCCATTACCTGACTAAAAAATTATTGATGTTCCAACAGTTAAAAAAAATTTCTCAACATAGATAAAGTAAACTATTTTAAATAAATTCCTTGCAACAGTTTTTACATTATGCTGTCTCATCCCTTAAATATTTTTAAAAAAGAGAAGCAATTTATTCTTATATTTGATCTGAAGATGATATCAAAATGCTTGTGCGGTTTAAGTAAGAAAACTGTCGGTTCACACGCCTGGCGATTTTGAAAAAAAGAATCACATATGCTACTCTGTATCACAGTGTAACAATATCACCGGAATCAACGCCTATTTCGAATCTGATATGCATGCTCCAAGCCATGGGCAGATATCCATAGAGCTAGGAATCTTATCTGAAAAATGTCATCATAAATCAAGATTAAAAAGGTTCTATAAAGAAGAATGCTTCGATAGACTGATATATTTAGTAATATTTTAAATTGCTACTTTTTTTTGTTCCGATTCAGTGCTCATTCCTTCTACTGAATCATAAAAATGTCTGCGTTGTTTAATTTTTTTTAAAAATTCTTTGGGAATATTTATAAATTAAAGATTATTGCATTTAGATATTGCATATAAAACGAAATATAAATTAATATTAAAATTAAAGTTTCTTTATAATTTTCTCAATAGTGCAATCTTAAAAAATAAGAGGATTCGGAATAAATCGATATATTTCAATGTATTGCTTTTTACATAAATTTTTCCTTTGCATGATTAGGCCAAAATATCTGACAAATCATACATTATAGGTTATATTTTTCAAATGTTATATATTGTGCACACTGAGCTACAGCGAAAATTCAACACCGAGAAAGAGTGAAGATAAGAGAAATAAATTGCAGAGTAGACACAGTCCATCAAGTTATGTAAATCATCCAGAATGTACAATGCTCATTTAATCGTTGATGGCCATACAAGATCAAAAAGCAGCGTATTCCACAATAGTGCCACTCTGTTATCAAGGGTAATTAGTTTTTTTTTAAAAAAAAAACTAATGGTGGGGTTGTTTACCGTCACAGAAGAAAAGAACTGTAGTAAGGATGCATGGTCACGCCAATGGAGGCAGTTCCCTCCTCCTCTGTTGAATTCCTCTCGGACTCAGAAGGGCAGATTTATCTGTCGTTTTCTTGAAAATAGCTCACTACACACGTCCAAGCTGCACCACTGCAGCGAAGAACGTTGGAAGAAGAGAATGCTTTACGTTTGATGGGTCTAAATGTGCAATCAGACTGATGTTAGCACACGTGGACCAACGATTCTTCAACCAAACGATAAAGACTCCACAATCTACTTCTGATTAGGTGTTTCAGCATGTTTAGAACATCCTGGATGCTCCAGTATCGTCCAGAACTGTTATACTCCGATCAGATGCTTGTAGTTATCCATCATGGCGAAAGTTAGAAAGATTGTACATTAACCCAACAGAATAAACATTTCTTTTTACTGTGGTGTCGGACTAAACTTACGTGTATGACGAAATGGCACAAGTCGTATTCTCCCATGAGTCATGCTTCTTTTTCTCCGATTATAGTAACCGTATACGAGTTTGACGTCGGAGTAATAATACGCCCAATCCAGTCATAATTATAGCACGCCACATCGCGCAACAACGTGGCATCATGGTTTGTCCTAGATAGTTACCGCCTACAATAGGCAATCCATGTTGGTGACATTATGTTGGCCTTATAATATATAGCTGATGTTGCAACGCTTCTTATTCACCATATTATTATTGAGGCGGCGTCTTTGCAGCACATGGTATTAAATTCTTTTTAAATGGCCAGACGATCTCGTAAAAAATTGGACAGCCCTCATTTAACAATATACAGCTAATAACACTAGCGAAATATCAAATATTTGGGCGAAAACCTTTTCATCTGATATTATTCAGACAGTCCTAAATCTCATGGCTACACTTAAGAGTCGATTTTCAGGGAAATTTTTGAAGAAGGCCCGAAAAAAAAACTGCCTAACAGAAATGTTATTAAAGAAATAGAAGACTTAATTGATCCTGCAAAGAGAGCAGTTAATTTGCTTATGGCTTATCCCTTGTCCAAGAGCTCAATCATTTCTCTTGGAGTCTTACGTGACCATCGATTTTCTTTCTGAAAAACATAAAAAATTCTACGACCGAAGACAAAACTTTTACTTCTGGGAACACACAATTAATGCTATATTTATCAGTAAGATAACTCCCGACTGCACATGACACACATCAACCAACAAGTCCAGGAGCTTCTCCGGCCACCGGAGACCCCTGACCTTTAACCCCATCAAACACATTTGGGATACGATTTATCGTCATTTGCCTGCACTGCCACCACCGCACTCGGAAAATAAACCGTATCAAATGGTTGAAAACGAATGATTGTTTATCTCGCACATCACAATTTGCAGGTTCATTGATTTTGTTCCTCAAAGTGTTGGCGTCTGTATTGTCACCCCTGGGGATGATGATTTTAATTTAATGTGAAAGAAATTGGGGAGACAGACTACGTAATTTTGAACTTCGGTCAAGTGACGAGGACGACACCTGAACTAGCCCATTGCTCTCTCCCAAACTTCCACACCACGCAAATGGGAGGTCTTTGAGCCTCGACAAATTTAATGAGCATCACCCATGTGGACTTAGATCACTTAGTATAGTAGCGCCCTCTCTACATTGTTGTACCGAATTGAAATAAACACAACTTATTATTCTATGCTATCTTTCCATATTTCGCCGTTCTTCAAACTTTCTGCGCGTACGCTTCGGGTATTGTGTTTTCGTTGCAACTTTGAATATGCATTTCTTTAATCATATATCACATACCAAGTGGTTTACTTAAAATAATGTTAGTTCGCAATTTATATTTGTAAAACTCAAATTATATGCGGTGGCACACAAGAATAGTTTCAAAATGGTTTCGAATTTTAAATTTTTTAATACATCTTTTATAACATTTTTTCGTGTTCGAATGGACTTACGTTTCTGTGCCTCAGTAACATCAGGAGCTGAAATAAATTAGCTTCCATCGAAGATTTGATGGATCAAAAAAAAAAAAAAAAAAAAAAAAAAAGAGGGAGCTGCTGCAGTATGGAACCGGTTATTGAGCTCGGTAAAATGATAAATATAGAGAGATGGGGGTGAAAAAGATGTCTGTAGTAGATTTAAGATTATATGCCCTGTATAATTGTAAATAAAGCAGTGGATTTAAAAATGATAAAAATAAACGGCTAATCCGCTGAATGGAAGTCATGTTTTCAATTAACGACATAGGATTGTGAAAGAAGTTATAAAATAAAGCCCAATACATATTATTTTGTATTCCTACTTTTTAATTAAAAACTTCTCGTTTACATCTTGTCCATAAACCATTTAAATATCAAAGAAAAAAAAAAAAAAAAAAAAAAAAAAAAAAAAAAATAAAAAAAAAAAAAAAAAAAAAAAAAAAAAAAAAAAAAAAAAAAAAAAAAAAAAAAAAAAAATATGTCCATAAACCTAATAGGCACACAGAAAATTCCTTCGTATAAACCAATTGCTTATACTGTATCAGTAGCAGTTCAGCACTAACTTAGTCTGCGCTTTTTTTTTTTTTTTTTTTTTTTTTTTTTTTTTTTTTTTTTTTTTTTTTTTTTTTTTTTTTT
The DNA here is from genome assembly GCA_019973975.1 of Trichonephila clavata. Classification (NCBI taxonomy): domain Eukaryota; kingdom Metazoa; phylum Arthropoda; class Arachnida; order Araneae; family Nephilidae; genus Trichonephila; species Trichonephila clavata. Next base: position 36,609 of record BMAO01015301.1, on the reverse strand, counting down.
TTTTTTCAGTCTTCATGAGGCGATATATTTCCTTCTTTTTTTAATTTTCGAGAAAAGGAAATTTTAGAATGTGATGCCGAGGATACTTACAAAAATTCAATTCCCCGGTTTCAATATTTCACATATTTTAATCTAAAAGTTTAAGCAATACTTAAAAAAAGAAAATATGACAATATGTGAATATATCTACTGATTTATCTCTTTATGGATGTCATTTTTGAGACAGAGTAAAAAATAACTATGCATTAATATATATAAACAAAATTCCTTTCTTTTTATCAATCAATAATCATTAACATTAAAAGAAACGATTCAAAAAGATCTTTTGGCTGGCATCTAAAATTTGGCTGGCAGTTAAAAGATTCAGGAATAAAATGTGGATGAAAGGAAGTCATTGGTGAAAAAGAAAAAAGAAGGTGAAAAGATTTATCGCCCACGCCACAGAAAATCCTCTGCGTCAAAGAACTTTAGCAAAGAAGCTACAGGTTTTGCAACAAATAATTAGTCGTCTAATAAAGAAAATTGGCTATAAATAGTAAACAAACCAGTCTATCATCAAATGTCATAAACGATAGTAGAAAAACGGAGAAAACGCTCTTGGCCTCTTTATTTAATGTTACGAAAAGGTAGATACAAAACATGGATAATTTCAGATAAAGCCTTGTTCTATCTGCCATTTACAACTGGCAAAACGAAGATACAATATATTTCACATGAAAAACGTCGCAAAGAAGCAACTGTTTTTCAAAAAGCAAGTTGGCCGTCAGGTGTATGGATGAAAATGTCCTCTCAAGGCTTAACAAAACTCTTTTTTTGTAGAACCAAAGACTAAAATTGATGCTAAATACTATCAGAATAATTTTATGAAGCCCATGATCAAAGACCCTCAAGGAAACTTTTGCTTTTCACCAAGATTTTGCACCAAGTCATACTGCAAAATCAACTATAAAAAGGGCTAAAAGATAATAATAAAAAAAAAATTCCTGAGAAATGACTACCATTCCTCCCCTGACTACGTTTCGTGCGATTATTTTTTATGGGACACAATTAAATAGATGTAAAGTAAGAACACTTCAAGGGCTTCAAAAAGCAATCAAAGAGAAGTATACTACGTTAAAAGAATCCACCTTTAAAATTGCATACAAATAAATTCAATAAAAATTTATGATACTTTGAAATTGGTTACACATTATTTTTGAATGAACCGGTATTTGTAAAAAAATGAATTAATGTAACATTAATGACAATAGTAAACAAGTACAATAAAAAAAAACCTACATTTTATCTGTCATCATCCTGTATAATATTGAAATATTTATGAAAAAATTGTAAGCAAAACTATTATTACAGCAATTATATATATTTAATGTTATTCATCAAACTTCCAATTACTTCTGATAAGATTGATTGATTGTTTATTAGCGTTGCACTTAAAACGGGTAGTAATAGTACACCTCACAATATTGAAACACCTTCAAGAGACGAGGACGACAGTGGAGGGCCACCTCCCCTCTCCAAACTTCCCTATTACATCTTTGTGATGAATTCGAGCCTTGACAAAGCCCATCTAAACGGCGAGATTTTGGTGATAGCAGGACTCGAAACCAAAATTGGCAGAAATTACACCATTCATGAGTTCGTGACCACAACGACTCTGCTACCGCGACTACTACATGTAACAAAAATTTAAAATGCAGCCTATATTTGAGGAAATTCAATTAAAATGGATAATTTTTTTTTTAATTTTAAAGTAGAAATTACAAACCTTTTTGTATTCTGAAATCCTGAAGCAGGTTTTCTCAACGTGCTTTTATTTCAAAATTTCAACTGTTAAAATTTTTGAAGAAGCCATAATTTTTTTTTAAATTAAAGGATTCAGTGAAGAAATAAGCAAAAGAACGGGGAAATTGAAAAAAAAAAGTAAATATATATGAAATATCTTTGTAGCAGAAATGTAAGCCACACGCCTTCAGGTAATAAAAAATAATTTTTATATCAAAAAATATTAATTATTACTTTTTAATTGCTAAATTGAAAATACTTTGCTTATGTTATGGCTACGCTAATTCTCTCTCTCCATATTTCTCTTGCTTTATTATTGAAAAATATCTAAAGCATTATAGGTAATTATTTTATATGAAAAAAAAAAATAGAAGAACATAGTGTATAATAATTTTCAGTGCTGTAAAATAAGTTTAACGCGAAAAAGATTTAGACGAAATATCGGTTAACACGAAATAATCCAACGATCCCGACAAACGACTACATATTTTCATGCATTTTTTTTTCTCATAACACGAAATGAAAATCGCGAAACACTAAAAGATTTCCCTTCTGGGATTGAACAAAATGTAGAAAACACTGAGCCGACATTAAAATGTTTGAGAAAGTTTCTGTATTATTATTGGATTATCCTACTATATCATCATAAGAATTCGTTGCAGTACATGACGATAATGCGTGTACAGCCTCAATTATGACAGACAAAGACATTTTGGAGTTTATCGAAATCTCAAAAAATGTCATTGATGCAGATTACGAAAATGAAATTAATAATGCTGTCCCCGTTGCTACGTCATCCGAAATAAGGAACGTCATGAAAAGTATGCACAGTTATTTAGACGCCCATTCTCCAAAGTTAATGTGAATAACAAAATGGACAGCAACAAACCATTTGTAGACAATTTGATGCTAAAAAAGGTAATGCAAACAAAATATCAGATTATTTTCCAAAACTCAATAAATGTTTTGTTTTTCAAAAACCTTGAAAATTTTGCAGTAAATTTCAAAAGTTCTTGTAAATGTTTTTGTTTTATTGGTTTTTATAAAATACATGCATGTATACAAATCTATATAAATAAAATGTACTCTAATAAATTTAATTTTGTCGAATGTACGTTTATTATTTATTTTTTTTTTTTGTAATATCCTTTAACACGAAAAAATATTTCATTTCCCTCAGTGTGTAAAACGATTTTTACTGTATGCGTTAAATATGATCAGAAAATTAATTTCAAGTGTTTTTATGTTTATTAAAATTTAATATTCTATTCGAATAACGGATCTATAATTTTGTATGCCGCAAATTGAATTTCTATATTTTTCGTTTTCAAACTCACAAATAGTATTGTGCGTCACATTTTTACAATAAGCAATGGACTTTAAAATGATAAAGAAGATATTTTTTTCTTTCAAATGGAGCCACGGATTGGTATTTACCATTGTAGACCGAGTACATTTCTCTGGAGCTGGTATCTTTTTCTTAGAGTGGCACCATACAGGTGGATACCAATTGCCACAATGTACTCCCCAACGGGAGGCATCTGAACTCTGACGATGTGAAATTGTAACAGGAGTTTAATTTTATCGAGAGCGTCCAGGCCAAATAGGTACTCTAGAGATATTTAACATGCCACAAAATCCTACGGCATGGACGCTGTCGATTTTTTGCATCGATGAAAATCTACCGACTTGAGTCGGGGTCGAACCCACAAACTTGGACGCACGAGGATGACGCCAAACTAACTGCTCCCCCCAGTCGGCTACAAAAATAGTATTGTACGTCACATTTTTACAACAATCAATGAAACTGAAAATATACTTTTTATGTATATTTATTTATCTTAGTTTATAGTTCTCATTTTTGCAAAAATATAAGTGGAAATTTGGAATTCTACTGAAATTTTATGTAAACCTTAACCTATCAAATTTTATAGAAAATAACATTTTTGTCCTTTTTACATAAACTACTTTATTGCTATCATTCATCACTATTTCTATCAAGCGTTACTTCAAAGCATATTAGGTTACGAGAAATTGTTTTACATAATGTTATCAACAAGAAAGAAAATATAACAACGTGGTGATCCCTCGGCAGACTGTTTAAACTCAATGTTCTAAGGATTCATGGCCCTCAGGTTTTGAACTCCAATTACTTCCCGAATCGAAAGAAACCAGAAAGAAAGTACCAAATCTTAAATACCGCAGCACGATTATCGTCGAAATCTAGAACTTAACTTTTATCCTTTTCCAAGAGCTCTTTTTTCAAAAAAGAAGGGTTTGGAACCAGATCATCACGCAAAGGTCGAAGGATAGTTTTAAGTTATTATTTGTTTAAAATTAAATCCCCCGCTGGAATTCGTATTTTTGAGTCTATTCCGTGATTTATGGAGTGGCCCAGCTCGGCTCTATATCTTTACAGGCAAACGCTGCACGCTTCAATTAAAATAGCTAAAATTGTTGATAAACTCCATTATTTTTCCACGTCAGAAATAGCCTCATACATCATTTCCGGCTGAAATGCATCGCCACTTTTATTTATACTTGCCAACCCGCCATCTCTTCCCCCGCCGTTCCCAACGCAATTGCGATCTATAAATTTTCTTTCAACGGCGTAATTTATTTTTGATTGTAATTAATATGCATTTTGTTCCGCTATACTTTCCAGCAATCTCGCACATCGCCGCGCACGCGAGCACAACAAATAAAGACGATAACAACAAACACAAAAAGCGCGAATAAAAGTTGCCTCCGCTACGAACACAACCGGGAGGCCATTTTAATGCTTTGTTTAATTGAAATAGCTTGAACCGTAGACAAGCAAATATATTTTTATTGTCCCTCGCCGAATAACTTCTTCAAGAGTCGCAACCTGCTTTTATTCTGTTGCAGTTCTGGCGGGAATGCACGCCCGCGATAATAATATTAATAACGGCGGACATTATTTCACTTCAGAGCATGATTCCGTATCGCAGAACAAGCATTGTATACCGAATGGCCTTGACAGCAAATTAATTCTACGGATTCTCTTCCTCACCAACTTACATTAACAACCGACTTTCTTTTGTTGTTCTTTCTCTTTTTGCCTTTATTTCCTCTGGCGTGTTAATTGCTGTCTTTGAGGAAAGGTGGTGCAAGTCTGCAGTGTATTTTTGCATCTGCCCCTTTAGGATGGTATTGTTTCTAAACGGTATTGAAAGAAAAGTGTTGTGTGACACGTGAGCCTGCAATGAATTCCAAATCTCAATTATATTAATCAATTATAGTAAAAAAAAAAACAATATTGACTTAGAAGAAAAATTTATGTGATTTTGTGTCAATTAAAGATTTTAAAATCATTTCTCTAAATAGAGAGTTATATACCGTTAAATTCTGCGTATAGCACACATCTATATTTTGAAGATGCATTTTTTAATTTTTAGGTATATTAGCCGTATAAACGCGCACCCCTTTTTTTACGAAGAAACCTCAAATAAACATACGCAATGCACTTATGTTTTGAAGTCATTTATTCCAGGTACTATCCCTGGCTTTTGAAAAAAATATTATACATCTAGAACTACAATTCTTCATAAGAATGTCTCATTTCTTGAAAATAAACAGCAATTCGATAAATGTACAAGTTTAATTTTTTAATCGTTTTTTATTTTTAAAGCTATCATTTTTATATCCGGCGTGTAACATGCATCTGTAAATTTCAATCCTAATTTGTATGTTAAGAGTGTGCGTTATATTTCAAGGTTCATACAGATTTCAAGGTAGGTACATACCCTATATTTCATAAACAGTGCTAAGACAAATAAAAATTAAATGAACAATTTATAATAGTTTATCCCGCGAAGTTTTCCTCTTGGAAGCTAGTTTCGGATTTTCTCTGATGTTATTTTAAGGCTTAATTTCCACCTTCTTACATTAGAAATATCTGTTAATGAGATTGATAGTATAAGGCGAGTTAAAGTACATATTACATCAAGTATAGTGTACATAACACTCTTATACCCGGCTCACACCCGTAAATTTCGATCTTATTTTTTGTGTTAAAAGTCTGCTTTATATGCCAGATTTTACTGTATACACACACATCTCTCTCTCTCTCTCTCACACACACACACTCTCTCACACTCTCTCTCTCTCACACACACACTCTCTCTCACACTCTCTCTCTCTCACACACACACACTCTCTCTCTCACCACACACACTCTCTCTCTCACCACACACTCTCTCTCTCTCACACACACACTCTCTCTCTCTCACACACACACTCTCTCTCTCTCACACACACACTATATATATGAATGGGGGGATGCGTAGATATAAGCTGTAGTTTGATAATTATAAAAATATCACCATTGAAATCTATTACTCCGTGTATAAAATCGATTCTACAGCTAATTTCCTCAGTTCAAGGCTTTATTTATTACTTTCTTTTTTTACATTTCACTTCAGACACTTCAACAGACATTTAATCATTTTATCATTATTTCTTGGAAAATAGTAGCACAATTTTTACTACATTTATCCTCTGTCTGCTGCCTGTTTCCTCCTTTCCTAATAGTTCTGTATTGAGATTTTATATTCCGGTATTTATAGCATTGATTCTTTGCGAATGCACTTATGTAATATCTTGACGGGTTTTTTTTTTAAAAAAATATATTTCTTCTAAAAATTACAACATATTCTTCAAGTCTTTTTACAAAAAAGCACATTAAGAGATTTATGGTATTTATTAATACCTTCTTTTATGTTCATAACACAATTCATTTTATTTCAAAATTCCTTTATGGGGGTAGGAGGGTTCTCCCAACACTTTTTTTCTGATCTGTATTGTTCACATATTTATCGATAAAGCTAATGTTGATGTTAAAAATAATTATATATGAAAGATGGTCACAAATTACATTTAAATACTTTAAAAAAATTTAAAAAAACAAGATATTAATCATTGGCATGGCCAAGTAATTTTAGCGCGTTTTTCACATGTTGTATTTTACAATAATGCAACTAAGGAACTTTTTACAAACAGAAAGTAGTACTGTACTTAAAAAAAATTTTAATATGATTCGGCTCATCTAGGGCACAAATGCCACCAAATGCCGAAAACCCGAGGTCAATAGGTTGCTTATTGGCAGAGAAAAAGGTACGACAAAATATGGAACGAAGACGAAGACGGAGACGAAATTTGCTTCCTAATAGCGCTTTTGTTCCACTACGTGAAAAACGCGCTAAAAAAATACAGAAAAAATTATAAATTTTATTTTTGATTCATTGTACTTTTTTGCATCTATTTCATAATTTGAATAAGAAAAGATGGATTAATTATAAATTAGTGTTTAATTCTCTCTCATTATATATAAATAATTTATTGTTGCCGTGGACACTACTATTAATAAAATTGTTGGTTTCTTCAATAATTTCTGATTTCTTTTATTAGTAATTTATGTCTTTATAAACTCCTTTAATTTGATATATTCTGAGGAAAAAAAATATTTAAAAAAAAAAAAATATGACGAAATATGACGAAATTTTAAATATGTATCAAAATAACTTTCATATACTATTTGTGGAGAATATAAAAAGTAAAATCGAAAATCGATTCTTTTAAGAAATTTTTTTATTTTAGATATTATACAATATCCTCGTTTTTTCATTGCATGAAAATCCATAAATATCGATGGTAAATTATTAGAAAATTAATTATTAGAAAATCCATGAGCTAAATCTTCTTGCCAAATGTCCTAAATATAGAGAGGAAATAAAAAGTGGGAGGACCGCTCGGATGCAGACTCAAAAAGACTCCCACCCCCTCTTTTTTTTCTTTTTGTAAAGTTTTAACAATCAAAATATTACTTTGTTCTATAAAGTTAAGAATTTAAGCAACACCCCGAACAACAGTCAAAAATTCTTTTTTGCCTAGTATATTTCGGGATTCGTTTTTTTCTCTTTTAGTTTTAATTAAAAATTATTTCTTCCTTTTTAAATAAGATGTATCATTGTAACTTGTTTTCTAAAGCAATTATTTGAGTGGCAAGACTTTTTTCAACATTTTTAATAGAAATTTTGATTGTTCACCTCTTTTTTTGAGATCGAAAATCTTCATTATATAATGTATTATATATGAGTAATCAAATGTATTGCATTTGAATGACATTATATCTCAATTTAGAACTTTCTCTCATTTGGATACTCATAAACTGATTTAAAGTCAACAATGGGGCGACGAGTGTGTTTCTGGATTTAATAATAAAAAAACATTATATATATATATACATACTAGCTGCATGGCCCGGCGTTGCACGGGCTTTTACCGAGAGTATAACTTAATCCCCATGTTAATTTCCTCCTTTCTTTCTGACGCTAACACTTTTGCGTGGGTGTGACGCGCACGATGTGAGTGCATGGCCCGTGAGTGTGTGTCATGGCTTTGTCGTTTAACATTTTCATATTACGAAATTTCACTACTATTTTAAATTTTGAAGTAAAATTGTGGATTTTTTCTTAAATGTTCGACACCGATATTGATTCATTTTAGGAAAAATCATAAAATATATAAAATATTGTTTTGTAAAAAAAGTTTTTTTTTAATTCTTAAAAAAAGATAGTTTTCGCCTTTTTATTTTTTAAATCACTGACTCTAAATGATCAATGAACTTTTTAAAAATCATTTTCATTTAAATGCATTGATATTTATTCATTTTAGAAGGAATCAAAAAATAGGCAAAGCATTATTATTTTGAAGGGGAAAAAATCCGAATATTGACGAAATAAATGATGTTTGGTATTTATAAATTTCTTTAATCACTGATTTTAAAAAAACAAATTATGAACTTTTTTAGTCCAGATGGTTTACTTATCATAATTATAAGAAATCCATACATAACGATTGAAAAATTCCGCTTAATGATTTACAGGAAACAATACTACTTTATTTAAAAAATATTTATTTAATGTAATACATTTAAATGTATTGCAAATAAACTTATTTAAAATAATGATAACGGAGTATAAACGCGATTAAATTTTTCACAAATATAATTAATGCAAGAATTCTTACCGTTATGTATTGAAACGACTGTTTATTTCTTTATTGCGTTGTTTTTGAGTGTTAGATTAAAAATAAGTTACAAAAAAAAAAAAAAGGTAAATAATAATCACATAATACTATGTGATAAAAATATATTTCAGAATATTTTTTTATGATATATTTTTCTTATATTCCCCATTGTTCTTCAATAAATCAATCTTTAAGAATAAAAAAAAACTATCAGTTGTGATGCGTTATATGAATGAGCGTCCCGCCCCAAATAGCAATGTTATGAGGGAATTTCCCCTTTTTACTACGCAGCGAAAGACTCAAAACTTCCTCAACCTTTCCCGTCTTCCAAACAGAAAGCTAACGCAAAGTTGACCTTGACGCAATTGAGAATTTTTTTAAAGTTTTCATTTTTTTTTGAGGGCTTAACTTTCACGTTAAAGTTTTGAAATTTCACACATTAATTGCAAAAACAAAGTACTTTTAAATAAAAAACGTACAAAAAAGACTGCTTAAATTACTTCTCGCAAAAACGGTATTTTACGAAAATCACAAAAAAAATTTTAAAATCCGTAATATTTAAGCAATTTTTTTAATCTTCGCATCAGAAGTTGGATAACATTATTCTACAAACGTAAAAAATTTTGTACGATAATTTTAATAAATAACGAAGTTATTTAATGTTGAGTTAAAATTTTGAGTATTTTTAAGAAATCATAGCAAAAAAAGTTTTCGGCATTTTACTTTTTAAATGCCTGATTCAAAAAGAGAAAAGCATGAAATTATTTATTAAAAAATATCGTTTTATTAACACGAAAATAAATTCATACGCAGTGATTTAGAAAAAAATTTCCATAAAAACGCATCAGTTTTAACTCATTTTTAAAAATAATCCTTAAAAAAAGAAATATCATTATTTTGCACAAAAAAAAATTATACCGTATTGTGGCGAAAGAAATGATCTTTCCGATTCCGTAAATATTTTTTGTCTGATTTAAAAAATAAAAATCGGATGGCTGTTTAAATAACGAGTACCGAAAAATTTAACCTTTTGTTCATTCACGACGCTAGGCGGGGGGGGGGGGACACGCAGGGTTAAGACAATTAGGCGTTTTAAGTTTTTTAATTAATATCTTTTTAACTAATTACAATATTGGAATGAAAAATAGTTTACGTCCTATTCTCAGACCTACTGAATATACGCACAAAATTTCATAAGAATTGGTCTAGTCGTTTCGTAGGAGTTTGGCTACAAACACTGTGACCCGAGAATTTTATATAGTACTAGCTGAACCGGCAAACGTTGTTTGGCCATATAAATTTCTAGTGAATATTTTGGTAGTCAAATAAAAAAAACTAACTCATTGTAAGTGTGTGGGGATGTGGTATATGACTGAAAGAGGAATGGAGCGCTGTGAACCATCACGGCCTATAAAAGTAACAAAACATCAAATATTCAGTTTTTGAATTCTTTGTACTTTTATTATTTTAACTAATACATTTCAAATTGCATCTCTATCACAAATTATGACAGTTAAAAAATAACATTATCAGTCTCTTAGTGCAATGAAGTGTACGATATTTTTAGTGAGTCCATCTTAGCCAACACAAACAAACTGAATGGTTTACCCACGCGTGAACTTACCACGTCCGTGTGACCAAATCTAAGCCACAAATAGGCATCGTTTGGCTTTTGACTTATTGATTGTCATTGCGAATGCCAATCTAATTGGAAATTGAACCCGTTTGAATTCAATTGGCACATCTGTGGGGAAAATAGGGATTCGTGGTAGTAATACATCTCCTTCTCGGAACTTGCCATTCAAACTGCTAGCCTCGATAACGTTTTTCATCAATTTTTTAATGACAAATTGCGTGCCATTGCACAGCCGTGGTGGGTTCAAATTACTAAGCAAAACAATCGGAGATCCAACCTTCAGTTGTAAATGGTACGGTGGCATACCTGGCAAATCCAATGAGTTCAAAAACTCTGCTGGATAATTTACAGCTTCGTTGGTATCACAAACTGTATCGATAGATTTGTTTGACATCAAGTCCCTTGACAACAAGCGCGGTAGCCAAGTGGTCTAGGCATCGGATCATGGCTAGAGTGTCATGAGTTCGATCCCAGAACCACTGAAGACCCGCCGTGGAGGGACGTGATGCTCAAGTACTCCTGAAGAATTAATTATTTTTCTTTGATGCTCAAGCACTTACGTTTTGATATTTTTGAGCTACAAGATACTAAGTTAATTGTACGACTGATCAACATTACCAAAGAGTGGAGACTAGTTCAAGGACACGAGAATCCACTGAGGGTGAACGGGGATATCGAAGATACTTCCAGTGTACTTGACAATAGAGATTAATGTCCGCACTTCTTAGATGAAATCCCCAGATTTCTATTGTTCTCGATGAGTTAGACACCCAATAAAATAAGTTAAAGATTTATGACTACCATTAAAATGTGTTTTGAGACAGAAAAACTAGAAATGTCCAAAATACTTTAAAAATGGGAAGGAAAAAAAAGTTGAATCACAGCAGAAAGATTTTTCTTTTTGGGGGGGGGGGGGATATTTTACGAAGAAAATTGTGAAATGTTCTTGGTTCCACAAAAAAGTTCGCGATATAGAAAAATTCGCAATATGGAGGTTCGATTGTAATTATTGTCTTCTTTTCGAATTTATTTAGAGACAGTTAAATCATAATTTTCCCCTCTTGAAATTGGCGTGTGTGGAAGTTTGGGGTAGGAAGTGTCCTTTTTGAATCACCTCTGAATCAATCCCTTCTGAAAAGTTACTTTACTTTCTTTTTGATTTTTGCACCAGAAATATGAACTTTCTTTCTGTTACATTTTTCCAAGTTTGTTAATATATACGAAAGATTTGTTCCTATCTTTGATTGTCAAAATCTTATCAATGACAACATGATAAATATTAATAAAAAGCAACTCGTTAATGTGATGAGAAATACGATTGTTCAATGGTATGATTGTCAAAATATCGAATTATGTTTTAATGTATTCTTTTCGTGTCAAGATTGAAATCAGCAAATTTCACATTCGCTGTTGGATTTTTTTTTATTACTGTATTTCTAATTAAATAATTTTATATTTGCAAGATCCCTTTATGAGGAAAAAATCTTGATAATGAAATCCGGTTTGTGATATAATTATTCTCTCCTGGAAATTAATTAGATTCATTAAGTGGTTCTGGCACATGAATTTTTGAAAATTTATTGATTTTCACTTTTTTATATTTCCTAAAAGTTCAAATATTTCTGTTTAAAATGATTGGCTTATTGGGTTATTAAATTGGGCTTAGCCAAAAGTGTATGGGTACGTGTTTTGAATTTTAAAAGCGAAACAGAGAGAAAAAAGTTAAGTGATGAAAAAAGCCTTAGTGGTCGTAACCAACTCACCGATATTTTAATATAAAAATTTCAAAGATATTATGGTATGGCTATTAGAAATGAAATCATTGATCCTCACAGCAGGAAAACTGCTGTTTGAGCTGTTTATTTTCATCTCCTGTCTTCAAACGAGAGCCCTCAGTATGAACTCTGTCCTGCGGGTATATATGCCTAGTGCAAGTTTCAAAAGACAGAAGATAAATGTAACGAAAGGCACTATGATCATAAACATATACACACGTGCTATATACGATATTGAATTAAATGAAGCCCAAATTTTTAGACTTATAGTTGATCCTATATGTTATTAAGAAAATGTTTATAAGGGATGACTCAGAACCCCCAAATGAGTCAGTTAATAGCATAATATGGTTAGTGATGCTAAAATCTAGATTAGTGGAATTAAAAACTCTGAAATTTGGGATAAATATGGCTATTGAACAGTTCAATATGAATCATGTAGGAAAATTAATGATCTTAAAACATTCTGATACTGAACCAAGTTATAACTGTGTGTCATGCTTCAAAAAACTAGATGCGCTTAGAATTCATGTAGCCCAACGAAAGCATCGTGAGATACCACAAAAAGGCAAAATTGTTAACAATAATGAAAAGAAGAAAAAAATTAGAGTCTTTTGTATGAGCAAAGAGTAAAAAAAGAAAGCTTTGTATGTGTGTGCTTCTGGAAAGCAACTAAAAAAAGTAAACGATCAAAAAATTACAAAGATTTATTTTAAAGCCTGTTTTCTCAAAATGTAATAGGCCGCGGTAGCCGAGTGGTCTAGGTATCGGATCATGGCTAGCGTGTCATGAGTTCGATCCCAGTACCACTAAAGGCGCTCAAACGTCCTCCCGTTGGTGTGGTGGGGTAGTTTGGAGAGGGGGTGCCAGCTCAGGTGTCGTCCGCGTCACTTGACCATGGTTCAAAATTACGCGGACCGTCGCCAAAAGCCCTCGTGTAGCTGAACAGTGCGACGTTAATATTCAGTCACTCACTCATTTGACAACAACTGTTGTATCTTGAAATTAAAATCGTTGACTTCCACTTTTTTTTGCCGCCAAAATTGCTCTTTCTGCCTGCTACTCATGATTAAAGTATTGTGTGTGTATACGGGAAATATATCTGGACAATGAGAGCATTTTGCGAGTTAATAATTGTGCAGAAATCGGTCGGCAATTTTATGCATCCAGTATTTTCATGCACAGCTACTTTTCCATCACCAATATCTAACAGTTGTTTTGATAATGTTTCAGCAGATGGATCTTGAAGCATTTGAACGCGCATATTTCAGCTTTACTTTTTCAACATTACGTCACAGTGGCGATGATTTCAAGCAGCGTACGTTGAACGTGGAATGACGGGAAGTGTTAGTCTGAAATCACCTGAAATGAGTAACAGAGTGCCGCCAAATAGTTTGTCGTTGTTTTTATGCCTTTCAATGTCCTATTCAACGCCTCAAACGAATATTTGTGTGCTTTCATAGTGCATTCATCCCAGATGATAATTTTACACTGTTTCCATGTGTTCCACTGTGGCCATGGACGATTGTTTTTTGTGTTGCACACTGCATCTGGGTTATTTTTAATATTTAGTGGCAGCTTAAATGCTGAATGAGCTGTACTGCTTCCATCTAATATAGTTGCTGCGATGGCAAATTGGGATGCCATTATTTGATCGTATTTTGGCGTGAATTATCGAAATAGGGAATGTTTTTCCAGTTCCACCTGGTGCGACTTAAAAAAAAAAGGAATCCACCTTGTCCTGCCGAAACTGCGAGCATAATGCGGGGGGGGGGATTTGGGCGGAATAATCCTTCAATCATCTGTGCTTTTCGAAATATCATAAAACTCTTTCACATGGAATAAAGCTCAACAGAAATATATTATTTACAACTTCCCTAAATGACAGTGATGTATTTATCTTCCTATAATTTTTCTTTGGGTCTGGGTTTTCTCTTTTCTCTGACAGAGTAGTATTTTCACATCTGGCGCGAAACCGATTTCTACGCCAAGCCAAACAACAGACAGGGGTTTTAAGGTTTTTAATTAATATCTTCTCAACTAATTGCAATATCGGAATGAAAAATAGTTTACGTCCTATTCTCAGACCTACTGAATATACACACAAAATTTCATAAGATTTGGTCTAGTCGTTTCGGAGGAGTTTGGCTACGAACACTGTGACACGAGAATTATATAATAGAAAATACTATATTTACATGGATGATTAAAAGTCTTTAACGCGATCTCCCAAAACGCATCCAGAGAAGTTTGCTCTTCCGCCTTTTGGAGCACCTCACATCACCCGTTGCCACAGGCGAGAAGAAAAGCGCTCATTCTTCATCTGGTCGTACACCCTTCGTACACCCCTCTGCATGGCCAACCAACGACGTTCTAAATATTTTAAAAAGAAAACATGAATTTTAAAACTATATTTAATATCTTCATCCTCATTTTCATTCTCCATTAAAATTAATCATTCAAAAAAAATTTATATGTATCTTCCCAAATTAAACATATATATTAGTATTCGAATCACCCCTCCTATTTTCAACAACAAGAAAATTGTGAAAATAATTATATCTTGTCACGTTTTTTAAAAGAATACAGCGTGATATCGTTTATGTAACTTTTTCCGCATTTGGTTCGAAGAATTTGGTTCAATTTATGTTTGATGTCAGTGGAAAAAAAAATTTTAAAAAAAAAAACCTTCTTTTTTAAGAAGAAGCGCAAGAAGTTAATTGGAGTTAATATCGTTTGAAATAAGCTGTTCTGCGTGCATACGTTTGCATAATTTTCATTCTTATTTTCATACTAGAGTGAAAGTTTATTTTCCTTGAAAGTTTCGAATCACGTGAAATCCGGGCTATCATTCTCAAGATTTTCAGTGCCGTATAATGATAAGATATGTAAATGAATAAATGATTAGTATTGTACTGCTCATGAAATTTGTGAGTGCCATCAGAAATGTAATACGAAGAAAGAACAAACGATTGTTTCATAGTACTGAAATTGCGTTTTCCCGCTCTTTTTGTATGAGTAGCTCCAACCTTTCTCGTCAATGAATACGGAAATCAGTAGCACGTTCCCGTGTTTAACATGGAAGAAATGTAGGATATACAGACTCCAAGTCATCTTACTCAGAAATCGGTGCTCGTGTTGAATGAAATCAGGCCACAATGATGCAAATATTGAATTAGTGGGTGCAGAAGGGATGGATCGATCTTTAAAAACTATCTCCACTGTTTCGTTATACCACCAAGTGAGGTCAAGCATGCGTTTTTACGTGGAAATCACAGATCGAATTACAAAATCAATAAAAAAAATTTTATGGGAGAATCTAACCAAAATCTCCCTCCAAAACTCTTCAGATAGCGAGATTTTAATATCGAGGTGTCTAGGTTTTTTTAGAATTTACGGGTTAAGTTTGAATAACTTGAACACAATAATTCAAACAAAGAGACTTCTTGAAAATGAAAGAATTTATTACAAGTTATAGGGAAAAGTGTACAGGGGAAGTATTTATATAGGTAATAGCAATGAGAAGTAGAATGTAGTTAAATTATAATTTAATTATCTTTAGACATTCATGCACACATACACACACACACATATATATATATATATGATTGTATGAACAATATTATGAACAATTTATTAAATATTAGTGCTGGGAAAATAAAATAATATGACATAAAGCGTTTGACACACAGTAAGTAATATTAATGAAAATGTTAATTTCAACTAAAAAATTATTTTATTATTTATATTTCTTGATAATTTAAATTTGATTAATTGACTTTATTCTCTAATCTTTTATTAAATAAAAGAAAAAAATCATAGGTTTCTTATTTTTTGAAAATTGGCTATAAAATAATAAACAAGAATCAGCGTGATTTTCAAATAAAATAGACATACTTTACCTCTTTTAAATAAATATTTCTCTCACAAGAAATTATTAAGTATTTAATGTACCCTACTGGTTGCGACAACTTTTTTTTTTACAAAAAATGGAGATATGTGGAAATTTTTTTTTTTTTTTTTAGATTTTTTTAGTGCATTTTAAGAAAAATTTGCTAAAATTAAGAAGATAAAAAGAAATTATTATAACTAAAATCGGAAGAAAATTGGTAAAAATTTACAAAAAATAACATAAACGCGGCCCATTCTGTACCAAAGGTTTATAAACAAATTTTCAATTCTGATGTGTTGCTATGTTATTCATTGGCGAAATGACCTTCAGGATAAGAGATATTTTAATTTTTACAAAAACCAGAGCACTTTATCTTTGTTATTATATGAAATTGCTTAAAAAAAACAGTGATTATATTCACATAAGGGACTGTCAATTTTGTAATAAAACAGTGATTGATAGATCTGAAGGTTAAATCACTTCTACTATTATACAAAATAAACACAAAAAATTTCAGTTAATTATTTTTAGCAATCGCTGGCCCCTTTTGATTATTTTCAAAAAATCGCATTTCGAGTAAAACGCATTTTAAAGTATGACATCTTGCTGAAAGTAATGAAGTAATGGCATCTGCTTCTACTAAAACACTTGTAGTTAAACGGAAAATCATAAACTTGGTATTTTTATAAAGCTAATAAGATAAAGTCTATAAGATAAAATCATAAAAATATTTGGCAATTTTTGGCAAAATTCACAATTTTAGGGTAGTCGGATACCTTAACTTACAAAAAAATTCACGTTTTATGCTGTAGACGCTGGCATAATCTTGAAAATTAAATTAAATTAAACAAATTTCAAACGGTTATTATTTTTATTTTAATCATTTACATCCCCACTATATGACTGTCGCACTATGAGGCAACAAGAGGGCTGTTAGAGTAGTTTTGAATCATGGTCACGTAAAGAGGACGACAAATGTGTGAGCTAACATCCCTCTCTTCAAACTTCATCACTACACCAAGATGGGAACTTAAGAGACTCGATAAGTTCGACATGCATCAGCTCTTCTACACTGAGGATCTTAAGCGGCACCGGGTTTCAAGAGCAACAAAACCGGCCGTGATATCTCGATCGTGATCACTCAGCCTCCAAGGCCAATTAAAACTATCGCATCAGTAATTGAAAACATCTAAGTATTATAGTATCTTATTGTGCAATTAATTTATTCTCAACATTGAGTAGTCCTTCTAAATAGCTTTAAAATATGTCACAAATCAGTCAATTAATCTCAAATTTGAAAATTTATGCTCATTACTTAAATTTTTTGAAGAAATTAAATATATGAATAAAATGAAGAATACGGCAATGGAAAGAAAATATCAATAAAATGTATTTATAATATTGTTAATTTTAACCAGTTAACTGAGTGTGGCACTCCATTTTGAGAGCTCGCAATGATGAGTGACACGGAAATCGAGCGATGACGAGTATACTCGTCAATCACTGAGTAAGTTGTGCTGTTAAAATATTGGATAAACAAAAATGGATTTATTTTATAAAATTGGCAATTTTATTATAAATTCTTATTTATTTGGGTAACATAAACATATAATACATATTACTCAAAAAACGCAAGACAAACTGGATATATATATATATAAAAGCAAGAATTTTTTTTAAAAAATCGGCAAAAATTAACTTTTTGACTTTTGTCTTTGCCTCTTTTAGGCTAACATCTAAAAAACATCCTACGCTGTTTCAGCTGGTGCATATGGGAACGCATAAGTTAATCTCAAATTTTTCATATTTTATTTTATATATTTGTTTTTCTCCGGTCTGACCTCAAAATATTCTAAACTTCAAGGTGCTTAGAATATTTTGAGACCAGGTCGGAGTAAAACAAACTAATAAAAAATATAAAATAATCGCAATTTTTGAGAAAAACAAAACATATCACATTTTAAATTTGACTATATGTGTTGTTTTTCTCAAAAATTACGATTAAAATAGCTTATGCTCACTATTTTTTTACGCATGACGAGTATACTCGTCAATACACAAAATGTTGCTTCTCCAAGACGAGTATACTCGTCAATCACAGTTAATTGATTAAACATAAAAAGAAGAGATACTTTTACTAAAAGTTCAGAGATTAAGAAGCTTCTTTCCTCGAAACTGTGAATTTTTTAAAATCTTTCTTAATTTAGAGTAGGAGAAAAAAAATGCCATTTTATAAATTCTTCATACTGTTAATTTTAAGTACACAAACGAAACAGTACTACAGTCAAGAATTATACTGCCCGCAATTTCTTCCTTTAGTTGTTTATCAGCATTTTATAAATCTACTCTTTTATAAACAATAATTTTTTCCTCCACATGCACGTTAAACAAATATTCCCTAATTTCTTTCCACTCTCGTTAATGTTCGCATTAATGCATCGTTGGCGAATTTCTTGTTTTTAAGGAAATTAAACCTCCTCTCTCTCTCTGTATTTAATGAACCCTTACAGCCTCGTATTAAATACGATTGTACGCGCAAAAGAAACCCAACAAATACATACAGTCACGGAAGTTACGCTCCTGATAAATAAGCACTTTTAATTTTCCCTCCCCTTTTACGAAAATAAAGGGAAAAAGGGAATAAAAAATACGACTATCGACTGGATGTTATTTATCAAGGACATTAAATTACAACGTTCGTATATATGGTACTTATTATAATTTTTTATTCTCTCATTTATTTCATTGTAGAACATATACGCCAAGTTCAATTTTTTGTACCCTTCCGTCTTTTTCTCTCCCCCCCCCCCCTTATAAAATGCTTCATGGAACAGAATTATTTCCATACTAAACACTCGTCAGACTCTTATTGGGAAACAAATGATTCATGTGTAGGTGTGTGTAAACTTTTAGTTCGACGTTTTACGGAAACAAAAACAGTAATTGAATGTTAGCGTGTGTTTGCGCATTAGCCACACTCGAAATAACACGGAGAGAAGACGCTTCTTTTTGGAACAAGAGGGGAGAGGGGGCCTTAAAAGCAAAGGGGGGAGGGCAGAGAGAAAAAGAATTTTTTTAACGCTATTTTTGATCTTTTTGTTTTCTTTTCTTGCGCATTTGACTTTCCTGAGAAATATAACAGCAGTTGAAGATGTTAGCAATCTCACGAACGATAAGAAGGGGTGCAGGGTGGACGAGGATATCATTCCCGTTCATTTAATTCTATTTTTTTAGCGTCTGAATATTTATTTTTCTTCTAGTGGTCCTCTTCAACTGAGTAATACTTGAAGAATTGAAATCGAGTGGATTGGAGATACTTTTCCTTTTTGGGCAATTTTTTTTCACATATAATTTTTTCCCCCACCGCATTCTCTTAGAGTATTAAGACTCATTACGGAGTAGTTAGCAAACAATTCTTTTATTGTTTGCTATTGTCCACTGATGCAATGAATATCAGTTGCGGATTAAATTAGATGGATTCGTCGAAGCAATCCTTGAATTTCAGATCGAATATTTTTTAAGCACACACCGGTTGTTTGATTGTAACTAATAGATGTTCTGCAAAGAAGTGGCATCTCATAATAATGAGTTGTTTTTTCATATCATAGTTTTTGACTCAAATCTCAGCTTGCGTGAAAGGGAAAAAATTAATAAATGATGAAGAAATAGTCAGGAATGTGTAAGTGGTTATTTAAAACAAAATAAACACACTGATAAAACGTATGATTAAAAGAAGCAAACACCATATGTAATGTTGCGTAATTAATATGTTTAAGAATTCGATTTCAAGCATGTTTGATCGTCAAATATAATACCAAGATCCTTCTATTTATTTTTTAGATAGCTCACCTTTGCATTTCGTAATATTTTTAGCTTTTAACTCTCATTTCTTTATTATTCATATGTGACAAATGAATAATTTATTTGGAAAAATAACATAAAACTTAAATAAAGCCCCTTCATTCACTAACCTTGATTATGGTTTTGTATACTACATTTTGAAGCAAATAAATAAATAAATATAAATAAATAGGTAGTAATTTTAATGAAATAAATAAAAACGTATTATTAACATGAACATTAAAATTATCGTATAAATCAACAATATATTTAAAATACTTTTTAAATTCTGTGAATTTTACTTTTAAATGTGTGTTTTTTATTAGATCTGTTTTAATATCAAGTTTTGGATGTGATTATGCTCATGAAACTTTTTCTCTGAAAGAACAATATGTATTAATGAAACATTTGTGTGTGGAGAAATTAATTTTTCAAAAAACAGTTTCTTCATTTTTATTTACCTGAATATTTCAATAAAAGATCTCTTCACGTACACCCAAATAAACAAATAAATAGAAACAGATATTGGAAACTTTTTAACTAAATGAACTCTTTCTCCTGCTTTCTACTCCTTAAAATACAGAGAAAAAAAATGGTAAAAGTACATACACTATTTCTGGTTTTTTTTAATTGCAGAGTAAAATCTTGAATTTGTGGTATTCATTTTATCATTTGAAAATATATTGTGATGTCGCATTTTTATAAAAGTAATCTATATTTATAAAAGAAAGAGTTGCCTGTGTGTTTCACGCGTTCCGGCCAAACTAAGCAACCCAGAAGTATAAAACTTGGCACAAGAATACTATATGTCATAATGCTATGCACTACGAAGAGTTTTTTTTTTAAAAATTCGCTTTAGATTATTTTTTAAAATTCAATTTTTAAGCGATTTTTCAGCCAAGTGAAGACATGACGTCAACAGACGTGTCAAGTCTTAAATCTGCAAAAATAAATGTTTCGAGCAGTTTTTGGGGAGATTGTTGCACATTTTACTGTAAATATATTTATTTATGGTTGTATTTATTCTTTTTTTTTACTCTTTGTGATGGAATTACATTTGTTTTTCTAAAAAAAATCAGCATAAGAAAATGTTCTTTCCAAATTTCTTTTTACGGTTTGGCAACAGTCGACTTTCGATGTCTTACAATACATTTGTCCTTTTCGTAACTTCAAACAAAAAAAGGATATTTTAGAACAGTTTTTTCAAACTAAGCGGTCATGCTATACGGATGGAAGTGGAAAAGGCGTACCTTTAAAGTTTACTGATATTCAGGCGATGATTTAGTTCTAAGCTTAACTTACTCTGGCACCGACAACCTTCTGTGTCGTAATATCAACATTAGATGGATTGTAGCCTGTCAACTTGAGTGTATTATATTAAAGCACGCATTAAATTTATGTATTTGTGTAAATTGCACATTAAACAGAAAAAGAGCCTTTTATATACCTCAGCTGGAAAAAAAACCGATATTTGTTAAATTTAAGGTCTAATAGCTGATAAAAAGGATTTTTTTTTATTAATAACGCCCCGTAGCTATCTTGTGGGTCGATTTTTGAAAACATCTTCTTAAGTTAATCTCTGCTCAGAAAACGTAACACATTGTTACAAATTTTGTGTAATGAATAATTAAAATAGTGTAAATAATTTATATCGGGATTTGTAATACGTTAATATTACTTTCTGTTGTATTTATTTTATGTTAAAATTATAATATTCGCAAGTACAACGCCGTTTCTTGCATTATAAGGGCGATTCAATGTAAACATAACGAAATGTTGGTGATAGAGCCAAGCTGGCATCATTTTTGGCGATCACGTTGGCAACTTGGTGATTAATTGAACGGTGCAGAAGTTGCTTTGCTGTAGCGCCACCTGGTGGAGAGTTGCAACAAAAAGGATAGCAAAAAAAAACCTCCACAAAAAAAAATACATATACATGTCAATTTTCATAGTGATTGGTTGGACGGTGTTTGAGTGAAGCGATTTCATATATACAAACATCCATTTATATATATATTTTATTTATATATATATACATATATATGATAGATTGATAAACATTTTAGATACTCATACAACTCAGGTCGGCTATTAGATAATCCTAGATTTTTATTAAAACATAGAAATGATGGCGAATTCTGTAAGACTATGACTGAATTTTTGTGATTTTTTTTTCTTGTTGCTATTAATTATTTGAAAGATTTTATAAACGCGAATCCTCTCTCTTGACTAGTATATGTTAGTTTCAAAAAATGTAAAATGTTTTAAATTGTATTTATATCAATAAAAAAATATTTAAAAATAGTATTTCTGTATGAATTGCAGATGGTTCCATTTACATTACACTTCTAGAATTTGAACAAAATCATGTCTTAATTAATATTTGTACTCACGTAAGGCATGTTTGCCACGTGATCGACTTGTATGATGTCATCAATTTGTTAGACTTCAATGTTATAAAACTTTATTCTTTGATGTTTGATGTTTATTATATGTGTGGTAAAGTCTTTATTTAATTTTTGATAAAAATAATTCGTTGGAAGAGTTTTATGAGATGCTGATGTTTCAAAAAACAAATGTCGCAAGTCCATAATCCTTTATTACAGTTCTTAGTTTCATTTTGAGGCACCCGAATACTCTCTAAACCACAATTAAAAAATAATATAAATAAATAACTTTTTTGACATTTAGTGTCACCTAAATTAGTGTATTCACTCTATAAAAAAACGACACATCTAGAAAGAGTTGTTTAATTATACAATAAAAATTAGTGGATGTAAAGAACATACCCAGAAAAACAAACGGTTAAATTTTCCAAACAATTGAACGAATGTATCAGAATTTGACCTTTACAAATGAGGATGTCAATATGGCGTTGGTCCGCCTCTGGTATGGATGCAAGCTGTCACCCGGCATGGAATAGACCAGTGGCCTTCAAACTGTATTCCACAGAACCCTGAGGTTCCGCAAGGCATACCCAGGGGTTCCACGTGTCACAACAAAAAAAAAATTTTTAAAAATAAATATGTATGCAAAATAGATTCACGTTCTCAATGAAGTTTGTATAGTTATAAGTGTCTAAAGCTCATCCCCCCTCATTAAACTGAAATTTTTATTTATATATAATAACTTCATTGTGCAACACTTTTTAAAATTTTATTATAATATAATTTAAAAAATATTAAATGTTTTATTTATATATATATACTTCCTACTAGACTGCGAATATTTTTTGTTTACTATCTCGAGTTCCACGAGATAATTTTATACTCGTTAGTTAGCACAATGTCTTGCAAAACTAAATAGTTTTCTAATGGAAAACGCCCCTTTTTACATTTATGGGGAAAAAACACTTATAATGAAGGAAAGAGAATAACATATCAACAAAGTTGATGTGTTAAAAGCTAAAAATTTAAGCAAGAATTCTTCTAAATTTTAGGTTGCGAATTCATGCAAAATACACGGGATTTCTCACACAGCTATAAATATTTTAATGCCATTCAGAACATTAAGCTTAAGAGAAATACATTTCTCAACGTAGTGACTACAGAAACAAAGTATAAAAACAAATTCAGAATATTAATGTGATTGCATTTAATCACAATAGACCCAGACTTGGACAGTATGTGTAAAAAATCCTTGCATATATCCCAGTTACTAAATATAATGCATGAGTCGGTGGCACTTAATCACAAATTAATATTATTAATGAGGAAATTATACTTAAAAACTAGATTAGATTTTTTAAATAATAAATGCAATAGTTTTTTTAATTGCCCTTACATAAAGTGCTATAACGTGTTGATCTACTTTAAATATTATTTTGAGATATATTCTTGTAAGTATGTGTATGGAATGGGGTTCCACGAAAATGTTTTCTAATTCTAGGGGTTTTACGAAAGCACCTTCAAGTTTTAGGGGTTCCGTGAGTTGAAAGAGTTTGAAAACCACTGGTATAGACTGATTAATTTCCCGGATGGTGTCCTGGGGAATTTCGTGCCAAATTGTTTCCAACTGTTGCGCTAAATAGTCAAAATTCCAGAATGGTTGTTATCACCTTCCCATAGCGTCCCAAATGCTCGTTATGGGAGAGAGATCAGGCTATCTAGTTGGCCAAGAAAGTGTAAGACAAACTTGAGGTAATTCACAGCAACACGTACCATGCGCTAACGGGCATTATAGTGCTGTAAAGTAAGTCCTGAGTGTTGCTAAAGAAATAGTTTCACTACCGGTCATTGGATACCGTCAACGTATTGCTGTACTATCACTGCGCCAGAAATGACTACCAAAGGAGTCCAGGTATCAAAGATTTGGCATTCCAGAACACAATGCCCTGTTGAGGGTATTTGTTGAGTGCGATAATCAAGACAGGATCTCCAAGATGCCCTGGGCGTCTCCAGACAAGTCTGCCTTGGAATCAATTTTTTAGTAAATTTTATTCACATAAATTAAAATATGTAGACCTAAGGAAATCAATAACAATTTTAGGTAGGCATTTGTATTTTTCAGATAATTTTGTTCTACAAACAATAACTCATTAATTCATGCACGAACTGAATTTTACTATGGATATTGTCCATACATTGGTTACTTCAGTCTTGAACAGCTATGATAAAAATGCTGTTATAACAGCACTTTAATTTCCAATCAAATCACCATTATTACTTTATATTACAATAAGTAATTCTGAAGTTTATTTAATTAGATGGCTAACTTGCTTTTTCCTCCTAGTCCTGTCTTACATGATTTAAATTTACGGAGGTGAGAGTTCCAATTATTTTTTACTGTGCCCAATATGTGCTCATAGTTAAAAATACAGGCAATAAATGTTTTTCTAAATAGAAGAAAAATTATTATTCGGGAGAAACGACTTCAACTTATGTTAGAAAATTAAAATTTCGGGTTATTTTTTTCAAATCGTATGATATTGAAATGTTTATAATTTCCTTTCTATCCTTCGTAACTTTAAAAAGAAGGTAATTTAGAATGCTAAGACTTTGTAACGGATCTATACGTCGCTCTGACTAACTACTTGGGGATTCTTTAAGGGAAATAATTATTTCAATCAGCTTTCACCGAAGGTAAGAAAACTTGATTATGCAAATTAGGTTTATTATATAAATTCTGTTTTCGCGAGTTTTGAGAGTTAGTGAAGTGAGAATCTAAGTTTATTAAAGTGAGAATTTTGTGAAGATTACCAAAGTGAGGATCGCTCGGATGTGAGGTGATCACAAACCAACTATTAGCGTTCAAGGCCTCGTCTATAGGATTTTTGAATTACAAGAGTTCAGGTACTGTGCTCCTTATTTAAATAGAAGTTAGAGAGTAAATTGTCAGTGCGCGTCCGAGTTAAAAACGAGCTTGTATAAGTTATCGTAGAAATTAATTGAATGTCCGTAAATATTATCCCCATGCTGACTGGTCTCCCCTTCGCGCGCTAGTGGTTGATCGAAACTATCTTAATTGGATTATTATTGTGTCTGTGTTGAATATTGTGACAATAAAATAATTTTAGTGAATCATGTCATCTGATCAATTAGTTCCGCCCACACATCTAGCCGGGTCCGAGAGTAGACAAGGGGGGTTAGAGGGAAGTAGGAATAGTCTCTCATTGCAACTTGAAATATTTTATGAAATTAATAATAGATATTTTTTGTTTTTAACAAAGTCGAATACCTTAAAAATACAAATGTACTGAATATTTTATATTTGCCATCAACTTTTTTGAAATGTGTAAGGAAATAGAATTAGTAAATCAAAAGCATTATTCTTTTTCAAGTAATGAATTCGTTAAAATGACCATGAATTTAGTTCTGGAGTAAAAAAGAAAAGAGAAAATAAGAGCTTTAATAATATTGTATTTTTTATATAAAAGGCACATATTGAATTTTTAATTAAGAAAATAAGAGTGTACATTTTTTTATTGTATCTGATCAAAAAAAGTAATAGAAATATTATTGCTAATTTTAATTAGAAAAGTCAGTCAGTTTCGTTAGTT
Organism: Trichonephila clavata; assembly: GCA_019973975.1. Lineage (NCBI taxonomy): Eukaryota > Metazoa > Arthropoda > Arachnida > Araneae > Nephilidae > Trichonephila > Trichonephila clavata. The sequence continues at coordinate 10,636 of BMAO01015301.1, read as the reverse complement.
ATCTCTTTAACACTGATTAGGGGCATGAAATTGCTTAATTTAGTAAACCAGGGTTTCTCAAACTGTGGGGTCCGCTCCCCTTGGGGGACGTGATATATAACCTTACAAGGGGAGTGTTAGTATATCGAAAAGTAGAAAACAAAAAGTTATTTTTTTTAAAAATATTAATTTACTGAAAGGCAGTAAAATAAAATACATTCTGACATAATAAAAAATAAAATACACATTTACACTAATATAATACGCTTATAAATGTATCAGTATTGCACAATGTGTTTCATAATTAATTTAACAGTACTAAGTTAAGAACAAGTTTAATAATTATCAGTGACCCCATGGGCATGTCAAAAAATTATATACAAAATTTAATACTTATCTTGATAATTTGTACTGTTTATAATTGAAGTCGTATTGCAGATTCAGGTCAAAGTATATTATTATTGAATGCAATACATTGTTATTGTATGTATAGTTGGGGGGGGGCGATGAAAATTATGATTGAAAATTGGGTCGCAAGTATAGAAAGTTTCAGAAGCACTGTAGTAAACTATAAGATATATTATTGAACGAAATTTATTTTTTGTGATTGATTTTTTAGATTTTCGTATAATTTGGATTGAAATGCGCACTTTTAACACAAAAATTTAGATCGAAATTTACAGGTGCAAGTTATTTCGCCGGTTATAAAAATGATAGCTTTAAAAATAAAAAAAATAAAAGTTTGAGCATAAAAAAAATTGAGACTTGTATGCTGTAGCTTTAGCAGTATACTATTTTTTCTAAAGTTTGGGATAATACCTCGAATAAAAGACTTCAAAAGATAAGAACATTATAAAAGTACATTTCAGGTTCCTTCGTAAGAAAAGCGGTTGCGCATTATACGGCGAATTTAACTAAAAAATTAAACACCGCAGTATTTAAAAGGGTATGAGTGTTGTTTATATTGTATTTAAAGGGTATGTGTGTGTGTGTGTGTGGTAAATCCGCCGAATTATTTTGTAGCATTGACCGGAGTTTATGTTGGTCCTTTATATGTAGAGTTGTCGATAGGTATTTATTGTATTTTGATTTTATTATTCGTAATACTTAAATCTATTTATACTGTGTGTAATATGTGTTTCTATATTATGTTATGTACTGTTTTGTATATATTGAAAATTTATTATGTTTGTAAGAGAGAAAGGGACCACCATGACTCCAATTTTAAAATTGGGGGGGGGGGGAATGTAAGGATAATTAAATTAGATCTAAAATTAAATCCCTAAACCAATTTAACTTTTATATTCCCGTTACATCTTCAAGTATTAAATTTATTATCCAGTTCGGGAATGAAGAACGCATGGCTCTAAATGGAACTTTGCCGCTCTGACCATTAATTTTTATTACCTCGTATGCCATGCTTAACTTTCAAATATACCTCTTCAATAAGAAGTGTACTTGAAAGACATCTGGCTTTTGAGTGGCCACCGACTCTGATACTTAACAAGTGTCCGTTTTTCTCTCTTAGAAGCAGATCCAAAATTGTGTTCGTTAAATAAAGTCAGTTCAAAATAAAATGCCTGGCTGTTGACTCGGAAAACACGATATATATATATATATATATATATATATATACGCCGGTGCGTGCTATACGCCGGATTTTATGGTAATTTTTTTCTACCAATTTCGAATTAGAACTACGTGAATAACTTGAATAAGAATATAGCATACCAAACTTCGGCTTTCAAAGGAAAAAATGCCAGTCAGTGGGCTTAATTCATGTGACATCATAGTCACACGATAAATGCAAACACGTGTTTACAGCCAATCAGTTCATGTACTCCGGTGTTGCCAACTTTTGCTTTTTACAGAAAATTTCTTTTAAAAATTACATATTTGTCAACAATAATAATGTTCAAAGGCAAACAAAATGCACTTGATTTGTAGAAAAAAATCGTGTGCTATAAGAAGTTTTTTTCAAGTTTTGTAAAACTTTTTTAAAGGAATCTTGATGCTTGAACATCTTTACCCAATCCATCAAATTTGAAACAGTTATCTAATTTTTACAAGTAGAACAATAAGTACAAATCTAATGTAAGTATTAAATCTAATGAAGAACGCATGATTAAAATTATTATGTGAACGTCATGAATTTAGCCCATTGAAATAAATAGTATATTAGATCCAAACACCCAGCAAAAATCACGTGCATTTCCTTATTAAAAATAAATTTTTTTAAATTTGTAAGCTTATTAATTAATAAGACTTATTAATTTTTTTAATACAGGGTGGTCCCAAATTCATGGTACAAATTTTAAGGTAGGTACAGGACATTGTAACAATCATTTATTGTTTAGGAATGCATGGGCGCAAGTGACGCGATGAAGCACAAACACAAAAAAATAAAAGACGAAATGAAAGACAAAGTGTTTATTGAAAGCGTCGTTGGCAAGCGTAATGTTTACACTAACTCTTCATAACTGTTCAGCCCATGATCTATGAAGTCCAGCTGCAGCTCACATTGCTGTACCACCCCCTGCAGTCGGAGAAGATATCCTGCCGGATTCAAAGCTTGTACTCGATGAAAATGGAAGAGGGGTGAGTGATTTTCGCTTAACTCTCTACAAACGGTCTGATGACTCACGCTTATATAGCTCTTGAACTTGATACAGCTCTCTAACAGTCACAATGTAAAAGAGGCTTTCTTCCTGTTCGCACAGCAGTTGCACGAAACTTGTCTGAACTGCCTATGCTGCGTGAATCGGTTTCTCCACGTTCCGACTTGCGCCGGTGTTTCGCGCAGGACGTAGTCGACTGAAAAGTTTTGCATGAACCCAATGTTTCTTCTTCACCCAATTAATATCCGCAAGAAATTTGGAATAATTTTACGAATATTTACTCCATGTTTTTCGCATTTTACGATTTATGCTTAACTTTTTAGACACCAGTGTATATCTTCATTTTCAACATACATAAAGTCTCCCATCTTAAACATCAGCACAATTGTGAATGGCGCTTTCCCTTACTGAGATGCATCATGCTGAACGGCAGCTAGGTATCTACTGCCCCTACCGGGAACGAAACCAACCAATATTGATCCATTTCACTTTTCTTTTATTGCCCTGTTTGCGCCTCACCGCGTCACTTGCGCGCGCGCGCTCATGCATTCCTATACAAAAAATGATTGTTGCAATTTCCTGCATCTACCCTTAAAGTTTGTACCATAAAATTTGGGACTAACCTATATTTAAAGTAAAATAAAAATTCTAAATACTGATTGAATGCAAAATGAAAACATATGTAATATGCAGATTGAAATTGTTTTCCTTGTTCTCTGTCAAAAATAGCATGTCGCATTCATTACATTAAATAAAAGTATGCTTAACAATTTTCAATTTGATAAAGTATGTTGCAATTTATTGTAAATAAAATTTTAATGTTGCATCTCGATAAATAGCTATAGTATCAATTGTTATTTCTCAGATAGGATAGATAAAGATCAATAAGCATTCTTTTTCCTTTACTACAAATTGTATATTGTGTAATATAAACATCTGAAACTTCAGCTGAAAATTTCAATAAATTACAGATTTCCTGAATATAAAACTTTTGTCTTGAAAACACGACTACTACAACCTTGAAAAGAAATTCGTCAAAATAATATGTAGCATAGGGAAATTTAAGCTCGTTATTGAATAGGTAACCAACTGGTACAACAGACACAAAATTGAAGTTAAAAAAAAAAGGAATAAATGGCTGGTTTATTTTTCAAAAATCTTTCGTTTAACATTTTATGCCTCGTACATACTTTTTTCTTTTAGGAACAGATACAAAATATTCAATTTTAAATTATTCGCAGCAAATAAAAATGTCGTTATTTTTATACATGTTGTTTGTTTCAAAAATGACACACAAACTTTGCATAGCCAGAGTCCTCATTGGGAGAAGATAAAAAGAGCCCAAAGAACTATACCTATACGAGGCATAGTTTACGAGAAAAATACGGTAAATAATGATGCATGATGGTTCAAAATGAGGTTTCGGCTCATGTCTGTGTTGTTGTACGTGATTGGTTGGCTATGGCCTGGATCGGACGCAGGGTCCATTTCTATGGCTGCCACGATGTCCAGATCCCACACCATTGGAATTTTTTTCCTTTGTGGCAATATAAGCGAATTGGTTTTTCGAGACGCAATGCCAAAGCAAACGAACAAAATCGCCCATCTTTATGCTCCTTGAACTTCGGTGGACACAGAGTTGCTGCATACTTTGTTTTTCACACTTTCTCGTAAACTATGGATCGCACAGGTACAGTTCTTTAGGCACTTTTTATGTACCCTCAACAAGCAATCTAGATGTGTAGAGTTTGGGCGCTATTTTTGAGGGACCTTTATAGTTAATTTATCCTTATTTTTTACTTTTTATATTCATGAAACGATTTTGTTTAATTATTTCATTTCTTATTTATTTATCAATGTTAAGGTTATAGATGGCGCTGCTTCAACAGCAGCGTTGTGTAAGTGTATCTCCGGTAATGGTGAGTCGTGTGTATGACGAGAGATAGAGAGGAGCTTTAGTGAGAGTTTGAGTAGAGTTTCTGAGGTGTTATGAGGTGTGAGAGTTTAGTAATGTATATGGAGTGAGTAATTAAATGTTGTAAATAAAGTTGTTATTTATTATTAGAGAGTGGTAGTTAATTGTGGTTAGTAGCGTCGTCAGTATAATCAACTATGCTAAATTCGTTGAAAATACTTTAATATTACATTTTATGTTGATTAATATCGCTTAGATATATTAATACAAAACATGCCGAAATTAACTTATGCTGCGCTTTTCAGAATTTTAAAAAATAAAGATTTAAAAATGAATTTTAATAACTTAAAAATAGCCTTATAAATAACAAATTAGGGTTAATTTAATAGGGTTATTATTATTATTAACAAGATTTCTAAATTAATAGCATTATTCTTATTGTAATTATATCCATTGGCATTAATATCTTGTTAGGTTATATTAAATGCTTAAAAAAGATAATCGGAAAAAGAAAAAACAATCAATGGTTTATTCCCAGATTCGTGGCTATCTTTTTCTCAAGTTCTTTAAGTTCTAAAATTTGTTAAAATAACTAAAAATTCTTCGAAATCTACGCAATGCGGAAAAAACTTTAAATTGAAAAGAAAGACTTGCAAATAAAAAAGGAAAAGTTAAACCAAAAGTTGAATTTTTTAAGCAAAAAATTTCTATTTTCGTAAAAGTTTGTATAGCAGTCTATGACTGCTATGACTCACCAATTAAAAGGTGGCACGTAATCAAAATTGAGACTTTATTATTAGAGTAACTTATTTGAGAAATGAGGTTTAAAAATGCGAAGTCGGTCGTTAGTAATATTATTTGTTAATTCTCTTTTCCAAATTGTTATGACAATGTTTCATCCCTTGCTCTCTCGATTCAAAGTGAACAAGAAGATTTTTTAAAACTATTTTTATGCCTCCAGTCCCAGAAACATTTTATTTTGTTCCGGAGTTTGAGTCACTTCTTGTTTTTTTGCCAAAAACTCTTTAGCTATGGAATGTCTGAAAAAGCTCATTCGTTAGCCATAAATTTTTCCGAGTAGTAAAATAAAAGGGAAAGATAAACAAAAACAGGGTAAATGACTTTTTTATGTATCCTGCTCTTGGATATACTAAGATAAGATTCTTGAAGACCTTAGAAACATAATCAGTGACATCTGGTATTTTGTTTATGAATGCTTATACGCCAGTCAAAATCCGAGTCTTGATTCTATATATTTAAAGTTATCTAAATTAATGAAATATGCCTAATGATGAAACTGACAGGGCCTTTAAAGTCCTACCACAGCCCATGACATAAAAGCCAAAAAACCAAGTTTGCTGATAATGCCTCAGAATTCCGTGGTAGGTTGTCAATAGACATTGTGCATCAGGTATAAAATTAATTGAACCAACCAACTAGAAAATGTTCAAGTATACAATTAATTAAAAATGATTATAAGAAAATTTTGGGAAGTGAGAAAATATTTTTTGTTAGATTCCTGGACTATGATAGATAGCTGTTTGTATCACAATTAAAAGCGACTAGATAATGAAAGGTTTCGATATTTATTTCCAGCAATAAAAAAAAATACATGCATATATATATATATATATATATAATATGTTATAATGTATGTAATCTATTTAGCTATAATAAATTCCTCACATATCGTGATTGATTGATAAATTATTTTGCGTATAATGTTCGTCATTGAATCGTAGTGGAAAATCATGAAATCCATCCCAAAATACATTGCGTAATCTCAAATGAGTTTTATTCTAAGAACATTATCTTATGGTTTACATACTTCTAACCTTCAAACTTTTGTAGTTTGATATTACAATAAGATGAGAATTCAAAAAACAACTGGGAAATTTTGGGGGAAATTTAAATTTTTTTCTGCCTATTTGTGTATTTTACTTGCGCACATAACACAAAAATCGCTTTTATTTGTACACTAGCAAATGATATAGTAGATTATGTAATTTATTTAAAAATTTATGCTTTATTTGAAGTCACCATCAAGTTTAAAATTAATCTGTAGCTTATAATGCTCTAAATAATTGTAAAATAAGAAAAAAATAGCATAAAAATAGTAAAATTAATATTTAAAAACATTTGTTCTTATATATATAAAATGCCAAGCGTGCAATGTTAAAAAAAAAGAGATTCTAGGAAACGTATAAGAAACTGCATGATTGTCGCAAAGAATTAGGATGTAGTTGCTTGAAAGGTTGACGTAATTATTTCAGGATAAATTGAATTTTTAGACAGTATTTTAAAACAGTAATTAAAATATCCCTTGATATTAATTCTTTTTCTACGTATAGGAAAAGAACATTTAAATGATGTTGCATATGCGTACATATTTCAGCATAGCTGTTTCCACTCTATAATTTTTCTCTTCTATAAATTATCTAACTCTTGTTCTGTTTAATTTAAAGTTAACAGTTAAAGTAATGATGCATATTTCCTTCCTCATTGGCTGGACAGCCCTGAGTGGGCCTCGGCCTTCTCAAGAAGCCTTTTCCAGGCCCCCCTTCTTCCTGCTATTGTTCTCCAATTCTTAGTTCTCAAAACTTGGAGATCTTTTTCTAGGCCATCAATCCATCAAAGATTTGGCCTACCCTTTCGTGTGCCAATTGGTTGGGCATTGAAAACCTTTTTAGTGGTGCGGTCTTCATCCATTCTGATAATATGATTTGCCCATTTAATTCATTGTATTTAGGTGAAATTAACCAAATCAGATTGTTTATATGATTGATATAGCTCGATCTTTTTCCCCACGTTCCATTTTCTAGATTTCCTCCAAAAATAAATCTATAAAAATCTTCCTTTAGTAGATCTTGTTCTTATCTGTTCGAAATATGGATCAAGTTTCACATGTATAAGTTAATACTGATCTTAAAAGACTTTTATACAATAGAATCTTTCTTTTTCTTTTGATTAAACTTGATTTCATATATTTTCGTATTCCTTTAAGACATTTATTGGCCATAGTAATTCTCTTTTTGGATTTCAATAGTACAATCATTTTTATTAATAATTTCCGAAACTATAGATAAATGAAACGATGCAAATTTAACTTTTTTTTAATATGAACTCCTTAACTTATATATTGCTCGCCATTTATGTTTCATGTAAACAAACCAACAAATAATGGGGTTTTTTGTTTACATAAAGACAAATAAAAAATAAAACATTGCTGTGCCGAAATATTGGCCACTCGAGGGCGCTGCTGTGCGCACCTCAGTATCTAAAATGTAAATATTGTTAGTGTGTAACTTGTTTTGTAGAATGTAGGCCGCATGACGGCAAGTTCAGTCATATTAAATATTACTATATTCAAAATTGTGTTCGTTGAGTAATATGGACTGATCAATTTCTATGGATACTGCACACTCATTCGTTTCATTCGCTAAGAACATTTCGTTTAGGTTCTTAATTCTTTACATTGGTGCATCGGCCGCAGAATACGTTTCGCTGCATGTTGGGGTGAGTACTTTCGTTTAGTCTCACTTTGAATTTGATATTCGTTTAGTTAGTTTATTTTATCATATTTGAAATTTAGTTTATTCGTAACTGTCGGTATTTGGAAGGTTGCTCTGGTATAGTTTTGTTTACTTGTATACAGATTGTTAAACTGGATTTTGTTTGAATGTGTTGAAATTTATACTAAGTTGGATTTAGAATTGGTGTTATTATTTGTATATTTGTTTTGAAATTATAGTGTTTTGTTTAAAATGGATGCAGCAAATCAGGCTTTATTAGAAAGAGCAAAAAGGGCTCGATCTGTTTTCGAGGTCCCTCGTGACGAAACAAATTAATAAATTAGAAAACGAAATAAACAATTCAGCCGATAAAACAACAGTGCATGAGATTTACGTGCAATTAATTTCTAAATATGAGGAGCTGAGTACACTCGATAAGGAAGTTGAGAGTTTAATAAATATTGAAAGTCTAGAAGACGAAATATTAACTCGCGAAGAATATCGAGATAAATTCATAATATGGAAAATCCGTGCTGAACGTTACATAGGAACAGTTTCGAGCATTACATTTCAAAATTCGGTCGAAAATCAACCGCAAAACGTAACTCCTTTAAATAATACAGTTAGTTCCGTTTTAACAAATCAACCGCGTTTACCTAAGCTCACATTAGAATCTTTTTCGGGCAAGGATATCAGTAGTTTCCCCAGTTTTTGGGCTAGATTTAAATCCGCAGTGGATGATAATTCGAATTTAAATGATGTGGACAAATTTTTCCTATTTGAAATCGGTTGTCACATCTGATGCAGAATTGGCTATTCGAGGTTTAACACTAACACCGAAAATTATGCCAAAGCAGTTAAAATTTAGAAGATAGATTCGGGCGTAAAGAACTAATTGTAGATTATCATATGAATCGTTTGTTAAATTTGTCCCCTGTCCGTAAATCGTTTGATGTAATCGCGTTAAGAAAGCTATATGATCAATTAGAAATAAACATTAGGGGACTCGAATCCCTTGAAATCTTCCCCGATTCTTACAGCTGTCTACTGTTTCCGATAATAATGAAAGCTATTCCCCCTGATTTGGCATTAGAATATAATAGAAAACATAATGAAAAACAATCCAAGTCACTGATCTAACTACATATTTGCGCGGCGAAGTTTGAAAGTCGCGAACGGACGGAAATTTTGTTAAAACCACATGGCTCCCACTCGTATCCCAATAAATATTCGGAAAGAGCACCACCGATCTATCCGCAGCCAAATCGAAAGGGTCAAGGTCATTCGCGATTCTACCCTTCTCATAAATCGGGGGTGAGAGCATCTGCGAACGAATTGCTTTCGGCTGCAGTTTCGAATTGTTTATTTTGTTCCGAAGATACTCATGCATCTGATATGTGTGAGAATCTATGCGTTCAGGAAAAGAGAGCCAAATTAATAAAGGAAGGGAGGTGTTTTTTGTGTTGTTATACTTGTTGCCATGTTAAAAAGTGCAAAAAAGAGGTTTTTGCTCGTATTGTAAAGGTCGTCACGCTCGTGCTATTTGTTTTAAGCTGGAAAATTCTTTAAAACAAAATTCGCATATAGATTTAGAGAAAGGGAAAGTTGACGTGAAACCAACGTCTTCAAATTCTGTTTCTTCATAATAGAGGTGGAGTTTTATTGCAGTGTGTAAAGGCAGAAGTAATCGGTCATATTTCCTCGGATAAAATATTTTGTCTTTTTGATAAATGGAAAGTGAGAAATCTTTTATTAAGAAAAATGTTTCTCGGAGGTTGGGGTTTGAAAAAGGTAGGTTTCGGAAAGGCTAAATATTTTTTCGTTCGGATGTAAAACTCCTAAAAAAACAACTTGTAGCAAGGTCGAGGTTAGATTAAGGAATATATTAAACGGAGAAGTAACTGTAATTGAGGCATTGGAAATTGAGGAAATTTCAAAGGCAACACTTAGCCTGCCTAGCCCAGATGTATGGACAGAAATGGAGACAAAGGGATTCAGACTAACATTCAATTGTAGTGAATCTTTCTGAGAACTGTGAAATTTCATTGTTAATAGGTTCCGATTTTTATTGTCTTTAACACATCGGATAAAAAGACTTGATTCGTCATTGGTTGCAGTAGAAACTAGTTTAGGATGGTCCTCTTCAGGGAAAGTGTGATGAGCAGAGTGATTGTACTTCGGTACATTTGATTCACAGTGAAGAGAATCGATTTCAGCTGAGCTAAGGAGATTCTGGGAGATAGAAAGTTTAGGAATACGTGACAATGATTCGGTGTCTTTAGGTAATGGAGATGAAGAGATACTTAGTGAATTTGATAAATCAGTTTGTTTTTGTAGATGGTCGATATCGTGTTAGTTTGCCATGGAAACCAGGAATGAGAGAGGTTTTACAGAATAATAAAACTGTTGCACGTAAACGTTTTGAGGGGTTGGTCCGTAGGTTTAAATGTGATCACGAGTTGTTCTGTGAGTATAAAGATGTAATCGATAACTATGTTTAGGGAAGGTATTGTTGAGCGTACTTCTTGTGATTCTTTTATCGAATAGTCAGGGATTTTACCTACCCCATCATGCGGTGATACGTAGCGACAAAACCACAAGCCGTCTTCGCA
>BMAO01015300.1:0-51051 GCA_019973975.1 Trichonephila clavata | reverse complement strand
CACAAAAGAAAAGAAAAATCTTTGTCGGGTGCTATTTGTGTACCTTTGATAAATATGATTAAATGCTTTAAATCTAATTATACTAAACAATAATAGGGACTATAAAAAGATAGTATTAATTTGAATGTTCAGAGTATTGCAATAGTAAAGTTTCAAACAGGATCGAGACAGTTATATACATTGCTCCTCAATCATATTTTCAATATATATATCATTTTGTAAGCTTAATAAAGAAAATCTAGATGTACCTAGAAATGCTTCTTATTGATTCATTCAATCGTTTTATAAGTAATCAATTTTGTGAAAACATCTCCCATCCCAAATACCCTGGCTAAAACGCTAGATGTGAAATTGAGGTTTTACCGCTCATACAGAATATATCGCAAAAGGCTTTTAAAAGTTCAATATTCGTCGAAAATATTCTACATGTGTTTCTAAACCAAAGACATTTCTAAACACCTAAACTGCACTTTCTATATACGCAACTGATCCAGCCACAACAGTACTTCATGTGTGACAGTCAGAAAATCCGCTTTGAATAGAGATTTCTTTGTCATACGTGACCAAAGTTTCGTTTTGTATAATTCACTATCAGGATAACTAATTTAATCTATTCTAGTAATAGGAAAGCTAAGTACCGAGTAGTATTTCTGCTAAGGTTAGAAATAATCTGCAAAATTTGGATCACAATGTCACAAGAAGATTTCTGAACTTTAAAAAAAATTGAGAATAAATTCTATATAACCACGTATCTCATTAATACTGATATTGATACAGTACCTGAAGAACTGCAGAGATGGAATTTACTGACTTGCAGTCAGATCTGAGTGTGAAGAAAGTGTTTAATGCTATGACATGAACTTAATTTACAAATCTTTATCAGCAGAAAAATTTCTGTGTATTTTAAGAAATTTCCAGGGCAGATGCTTTTTACATTTTTGTCGACACGCATTGTGAGCAATTCTTTTTGGATGAAGATCAACAAGGGTAAATACAGATGGATGTACGTTGACTTAAACTTGCAGGATGAAAAGAGAATTTCAACAGGAAATCTCGCTCCTGATTCAAACAAAAAGAAATAAAAATGTAGAAAAGCGTGATAAGGTATATTGGTCTCATTAAACTGATTCAAAAATTATATGGGTTCGCATCTGTACATATGAAATTACCACAATCAATAAACTGAATAAAACTGCCATTATTTTATTTAAACTGTATTTTTTTATTTTGATATAGCACAATTCAGTGGTGTAACAAAGAATATCAAGGTTCCCGTGCAAAGTCAGATTTTCTGATTCAAGCTGGATCTTACAAAATATTACAGGACCATAACTATTGGGCTCCCTAGAATATTGGGTCTTCCCCCAATTCCAGGGTGTACGTTACGCCACTGATACAATTTGTAGTGTTTCTGAAGTTCAAAGCTAACTATAACAAAAGATGCGGCTCTCCGGTACTTTTACCCCCCCCACAACAAATAATTGTCCACCCTTAAGATCTATATTTAGGGGGATGGAAAATATATACATAATCAAAATTCTCTACTAGAGGGAGATGAATAACCAATAATCAAAACTGAAAAAAAAATTGAAATTGCAAAATAACCGGACAATAGATTTTAGAAAGGGTATATGGAAAGTTAAAAATAATAGAGATAAATATAAAAATATGGATACTACAGTATTATAAACATTGCTAACTTAGAACAGTTTATATATAAAATAATTTATATAAAAGTGGAGTTGAACATGTTTTGTGGCCAACCAACCTTCCCCATTTCTGTTAATAGTACTGAGCAAAACCCTATTAAAAATAATAGATAGAATATCTGAATCCATTACAAGAAAAAGGTAACATACCTAAGAATTGTATACAAAAACGCAGGACCACGCTAAATCTGAGTACAATAAACAAGTTATTGCAAAATTCTGGACTCAAATGCAAATTCAAAGCATGGGAATAGCTGAATAGACGTACTTAAGAAAAGTATGAAAATAATAGAAATAAAAAATTAAAAAGTGTAAACATACTACCATTACTTTAGAGACACTACAATTATATATGAATTTATAAAAAACACAAAGAGAATAAATAATTTTGTCTAATATTAGAATATGGAGGTAACTATATCTATCTGAAAAATGATAACTTTATAATAATAAACTAAAACTATGGAATTTTAATCCATACTATTTAGAATTTCTTTATCCAAATAACTATTAATAAAATTAATTAGGTATTTTTGAATTAAGTAATGTTTAGTAAAATGTTTATAGTTTTTTATGTTATCTATTTTTTTTAAACTAGAAATTTATTGCGTTGTTTGTAATTAAAATCAATATTTCTGAATATAGAAACATGTAAATTACGATCCCAATGAGGTGCTTTTATAATATATATGTTTATATATGTATATGTATACTTAAATATATATATATATGTTTACTTAAATATATATATATATATACTTAAAAACAATTGGTCTTTTTTAACACTTCCTAACCCTATAGATTAGCGAGTTCTTCCCCTTTCACAAAATCACAGCAATTTGTTCTTGAATTAGAGCTCTTAAGAATTCTTCCACTGCCATTTCCGTGAGAGGAATAATTGAAGCGAGTTATAACCTTTGACATGATGGCATAAAAGAGCAAATAAACTCTTAAAAGTAGCGTTCACCTACTTTTACACCTTTTTCTGCGTAAGGGGTAAATCTGAAGCACGGAACTAGTACTCCACCAACAAGGCACTAACTGTGTTAGTAGGCAATTTCTTTTGTCTTTTTTTTGGCTCGTAAAGCTCAAAGAATTAGAAGATCGTGACACTTTCTTAAGCACAGTGAAAATAGTTTATCGATGTTTCCTAAGGGTTATTTCTGCGTGAGTACTACCATTTAGGCTTAAGAATAGTCTTCATAAATAAAGTATATCGATGCTTTTATTAAAATGATATTTCAGCATATTACAGGTTTGCATATTAAAAGGAACATATTCACTTGATAGTCTTTTAAAAGAAACATATTTCGTTTTGTCTTGCATGCCGGTGGAATCAAATAAAAAATTTAACTGTATTCAAATTCTCAGCTTTAGTCTTATGTATTTAATTATAGGAACAGCTGAAAAATTAGCCAAAATATATTTTATTGTCCTTGTTGTTAATTTAAGATATCATGGAGAATACTTTTTGCTCATTACTAGCAAATGTAATAAGGAACAGAAAATTTTTTATGAAGTGCTTGTATTTTTCCGCAGAAGCGAGAGAGTGATTGTAGAAACTTATTGCGCCAGAGCCCATTTTTTCGGTAGGTCACTTAATAATTTAGCATTAAATGGATTCGTAATTTCTATATTTTCAATAATCATAACTAATCTGACTAAATAATAGCATCTAGGTAAAACAATTTTACAATTTTTTACCACTACATGGTTTTTCAATTTTTTGCACGGGTGAATAGAAAAATTGAAATATAGAGTTTGAAGGAAACATGTTATGTGTTAAATTTAAGTGAATTGCAAATCAAACAAAAAAGGGGGGTTTTAACATATCTCTGCTTTACAATAAATCAAATTTGCTAAATTTTAAATTGGCACGTCTATTAGTTGCAAAAAAAGAGATTTTTTTTATCTATAACTCCCTAACAACACCCATGTAAGTTGGCTTTTGAAAACTCCCGCCTTATCAGGTCTACGCTCAGCAAAACTTTTGTTTTCGAAATATTTCGATTTTAAAGATTTAGTTATTCATGAAGGATAACTTTTTTTACATAAAATACCCTCGCAACCCCTTTTGAATGTCAGTTTTTGCAAAACCTTCTCTTAGAAGATCTCTACTCCATGAAAGAAACACATCAGCTAAATTCCAAGTCTTGGCTAGTTTGAAAAAATGGAAATTTCTTTTATCTTTTACGCCTCAAACCACTTGGGGCTCAATTTTCGTTAAAGTCTCATTTGGAGTGGTTCTCTACTCCTTGAAAAGAATTTACCAGCCAAATTTCAAATCTGCAAGTCTAATATTTAAGAAAAGTGAATAATTATCTATAAAGTCACTTAACCCTTTGCAAATCATTCGGAGATCGATTTTTACAAAACCATTTCTTAGCGGATTGATATTCTATGAAAGGAACATGCCTGCCAAATTCCAAGTTTGTAGGTCTAATGTTTCAAAAAGGGGAATGTTTATCCTCAACGCCAATTAAGCCCTCGCACCTCCCCTTTGCTGCCGACTTTCGCAAAACCCATTTTTAGAGGAACTGTTTTCCCTTAAATTAAATGGCCTATCAAATTTAAAATCTGTGGGTCTAATATTTCAAAATTCCCCGCAACGCCATTTGGGGGTCAATTTTCACAAACCCCATTTTGTAGTGAATCTCTAATCCTTGAAAGAAATCTGCTTGTTACATTTCAAGACTGTACGTCTAATAGTTTAAAAATGGAAATAATTATCTATAACGTCCCTTAATAACACGCAACACCACTTGGACATTTATCGAAACATAGTTTTACTAACTCACAAACCTTAGAGGACATGTGTCCAACCATTCTCCAAAGTTTCATCGCAATCGGATGAAATGTTAAGGAAGGAAGAAGAGACAGACAGGCAGACAAATAAACACACAGACATACACACAAACACTCAAACACATTCATATTTAATTATATAAACTTTATGTATTGAAGGTTATAAAAAGACGCTACTAGAGTATCACTTATGCTCCTGGCTCGAAACTTAAATCAACGTCATCTTTCACATGCATAAGCACTCCGTTCTAGAGTACATTTTTCTTTTTGTAGAGTTTTTTTATATCAGTGTAGTTTATAATCGATTTAATAATTTACGCAGAAGCTTCCGTGGTAACCAAGTTCACATGATCGATTTTGACCAGAAATGTTTCTTTGCGCCTTGAATTACTCCATATAAAATATCAAAAAATTATAGTAACTCTCTTTGAATATTTATATTAATAAAAAACTTGTTTTTCTAGATAATTATATTAAAGTCATCTTAAATTAAAATATATACCATTTTCAGTTAAATTTTTAATGAATATTGTATGAATGGAATATTAATACATTTGAAGATATTCGTTTGTTTATAAGAATCTGATACTTTTGTATAATTATGATTCAAATTTTCATTAAACATAATTTATTTTAACTCAATAAAGAAATAGATTAAATTTGTGATATATTCTGTCTTTTAAATATTTATTATTAAGTAAAACTATTTTGCGTCCTGCCGCAACATCATGGTGTTATTTACTACAAATGAAAAAACAACAATATTAAGTTAGAAGAGAATAAGCCCTGAGATTCAAAATTTTCTTACAGAGATTTGTTGTTTTACTTCAAAACGTATACTACTAATATAATAACAAGAAAAAAATATAGATAAATAAATAATTTAAATAATAAAAAAGTGTCTTTCTTATTTTGGGGGAAAATATTTATTTTGTAGATTATAATATTTTTCTATTACTAATGGGATACGGTATGGTTCAACTGATATAAATCAATCAAAAACACAAATAACTTTTTTTCAGCATACATTATTCTTTATAATTTCCTATATATATATAATCTCAACATATTTAAAATTTCTACGAGTTCAGACAGAGAGATAACTTTTATTTTCGTTTTCATACACATCCTAATGTAAAATAATAACTTTAAAAAATGATTTATCGTATATATATATATATATATATATATATATAAAGAAAGAAAAATTTAGCTAGTTTTTATAATTTAAAATGCTAAGTTTTTTTTTAATTCTTCCAAATGAATTTACATGTTTTTCTACCTATTGGTATTAGAACTTATAACAAAAATTGGTATGCATTTCTGAATAAAAGCAATATTTATTTCTTAAAAATATATGAAATTAGAATTTGCATAATTTTATAGAATTTTCAATAAGCATTCATATCAAAGAAATATATTCTAGCTAACAATCGTTTTATCAGAAAGCCCACGTCAACTTTTGCTATACATATTTCTACGTGGTTGTAAATAAAATTTCATGGCTGTGTGTCAGTATTTGTAAGAAAAGTAGCATCTTAAACTCATCTTCATAAATTTTTAAACTTTTATTCAAAAAGTTAAAGGTTTAGTTTTTTTGTATTATTTTGAGAACAAAAACTCTGTTTTACTTATATAATTAACATACATAGTTTGCAAGCAAAAAATTGTAAAATCCATTAAATCAAAGATTTTTTTAGATCATACCATGTCCCTTTCAAAAGAATTAATATCCTTAAATGAAAGAAACAGGAATATAATTGAAGAAATTTTTAGCTATTGGAGTAATAAGTAAAAAAATATAAATCAGTGAAAATCTTAAGAAATTGTGTATCAATTTAGTTTAAAGAAACTGACCTACAACTTATTACAAAAATAACAATAATAACTTTTAAATATATACAGTGAAAATAGCTTAACACGCAACTGAGGGGGTCTGAAATATTTATTCATGTTAAAAGAATTTCGTGCTAAAGGATATTGCAGGGAAAAAACATATATTTAGCAAAATTAAATTTATTAGAGTACATTTTATGTACATAGATATGTATATGTGCATGAATTTAAAATATCATTGAAACCGAAAAACATTCACAAGAACTGAATGACATTTAATACAAAATTTAGCAATACCAAAGTCTTTACAGATTTCTATTTTCGTCGTCCGTTTTTGACTCCATTTCGTCTTCTGTCCTTAAGAAGTTCATCTTCATTTTAAGCTAAATAGCAGTTTGCTTTCCCGCTGAGCTCTTTGCTATTGTTCATTGCGATGCACTCGCCACTCTCGTACAACTGATGAGAGATTAGAATATTTTTGTGTAGTGTTTGAAGAGGTGAAGGATGCATGAAGCTTGACTCGTGTTACAGGCTATTCCGATAGTATTTCAAAGCCAAATTAGTCTTCTTTCTACGAAAGGTTTGAAAAAGCACATCTTTCTTCTTTCCCACCCCTCTTAAATATCGAAGCTGGTGTTTTTCCGTATTTTTTTCATTTCCAAAAGGAAGATCTTTTCGCGTTCAGCAATTTTCGTTTCGCATTAAGAGAAAAAAAAATTCTTGGAAAAACAATGTATTTTGTCGGGACCATTCTATTATTTCGCGTTAACCAATATTTCGTCTTAAGTGTTTTCGCGTTAAACTTATTTCACTATATAAGCATTCTATTAAATAGATTTCATTTGAAAATATTTTTACAATCTGCCAGTGAATCTCAAGATTAATCAGGTATCTCTTTTTAAAGAAAATAATTGAGCCCATAGTATAGACACAATTATTATTTCCACATCTCACAGTTTTCCCTTTTTTTAGTGCGAGCTTACAAAATAAGAGTAGACATTTTTCAACATGTTTAAAATATTTTGATTATATTGGCTTCTTTTTTATGCTGTTGGAACTTTTCTTCCCCATTGTTTCTTTATTCATGTATTAAAATTAAATCTTGAGAAACAAATACTTTTTAAAATGTAATCAAAATAAAAAGAAGGGTTACGGAGTTGCGCAACAGAGTTCATCCAATTGCAGGATTTATGTATAGATTATTTTCTTTGAGAATATTTATTTAAGCAAAGCTGTTTACCATTAAATTACTTGTGTGCTATTTTAAATCTACCATCCTAACAAAACAATGCCTCTTAGCTATCACTAATGTAATTTCAATCCCTTCTAACCTCCTAAGCATTTATCTTGAAAATTAAGTCTAAAGTAAAATGTTTATTTTGTCAGTTACATGCAGTTTCTAACCAATCGATTCCAGGAAAAGCATTTGAATAGCATTTGCCAGTCTTTCCCAGGCAGTATTGTGCAAACAAACGGGAAAACGAAAAGTAAATTTACATCAAAATTCGTATTCTTTAAGTGGCAACATAGCTATTTACATACATTGGTACTGTTTACTGCGTAGGAACGTGTTTTATGGATAGGTTTAAAGTTTCCCGCTGATAAAACTGATGATATTTTGTAGAAATTAATTTAAAAAAATGGTTTTTTCACACAATTTTATGAAATAAAATTTCCAACATATTTGAAAAAAATTTAAAAATTAACAGTTGGTATTTAAAAACTACGACATATCTCATTTGGACATTATTTTCCTTTTCTGAATGTATATAAAAAATAATCATTAACCTTTATCACATATTGGGCTCAAACAAAGCAAATCTGTACTAACGCTTAATGGACAGTTAAATATTTTTCAAATGCTTAAGTGCTTAAGTAAGCAAATTTACAAATTATAATTTACACATCTCCTTTTGCTGACATAATTTCTATATATTCTCTGCACGAAACATCGAATTACTCAAAATATTTATCTTCTTCTTTTTAAATAGAATATTTTTGGATACAAGAAGCAAATATTTCAGTTTTTATTAATGACTGGCATCTTTTATAATAACAATTTTTGGATTTGTATTCTAATGTAATTTATGATAGTTGGAATTTTTGATTGGTTGTGAAGGGGAAAACATTTTAGTATGTCTGTTATTGAATGATTTAAATGTTACGTATTTGAAATTAAATGGAATACAGCCGGTTCGGAATTATTCCGCTATTTCCATAGACATTACTATTGTGACTATTATTATGGAATAAATTAAGCACTCGAACTAGTGAAATGAGAATCACAAATTAACTAATATATTAACTAAGCTTATTTGCTGGCATATTATTTGAATTCATGCATATTTACTGACAGGTAATTACAATTTTCCAATTTTAAAACCCATCCCTTATTTCTACTTATGTATAACTGTTATAACGTTGTAAAATACTAGATTTCTCATACTTTTGTTATAAAATATTAACTGTTGTACTGAATTTGTATTCTGCATTTAAAAAAATACTAATGGATTAATTTCATGCAAAAATATTATAGCTAAGAAATCAGGGATTTTTTTTAAACTGTCACTATTTAGAGTCACCTGTAGCTCGATCTAACAACAGAAATGGTATCAAACTTTTTATGGATAGACGTGATGGCATAAAAAGTGTGATTCCATGGGGGTAAGAAATTAGTTCCAAAAATGGGGGTGTTTTGGGCGCAGTAAAATGCAAAAAGTGTTACAAAAAAAGGACAAAAAAATAACACATACTAAATAACAGTTAAAAATGTTAAGTTTTATTCTCTACATTCATTTGCCCTGGTGAGGAATTTTACCAAATTCAATGTGGCAACCGTTCTCAGACTACATCGAGCATTATCTTCACAACATTTCTCCGTACGCAGCATGTCACAATAAATTGTTCTCCCTTAGAGTGATATGTGTACCAACAACGTTTTTCTGTGACGTGTTGACTGTTTTATCTCCTCTTCTGGCACAAGTTTACGTTTTCTGCTTAGCGAATTACCAATGACTCTATTTCTTTGAACTTTTAATCATTCCTTTCAAAGTATTAAGCCGAGAACCCTTATGAGCTGGCTGGTAGGGACTGTGATCTCTATGACCTCAGTTCCTCTGTCTTGAGCCATTCTGAAATTTATTCCCTTCCCAGAGTTAAAATGTATCTGACTTATTAAAACTCTCCAGCTCACTAATGGTACGCAGGTTAGATTCATGGCATATCTCTGCAGTGCAAGAGATCCAGGGTTCTTCACATAGCCTTGGAGCGCTTTAGAAGCGGTCACCTGCATGGTATGATCTTTATGCACGTGGTAAAGTCTTTCTGTACCTGTCCCCGCTCTCTTCTTGCTTCTCCTACTCATTTTCTGGACTGCCAGGGCGTATCCCTCGGACAGTTGTTTGATGAGCAGGACTTTACTTTAATAATGTGACATTATTTGGCGGAAAATTTAAGTGGACTTGATGTAGGTTTCTTTGTTCCAAGGGAATTTGAAACAACAATATAACAAAGAATTAAGTAATAAAACCCACTTACGTAGTTTCTTTCTGGTTCAAAGCTCACAAAGAGATTAGGATGATAATGATAATACAATTTTACCATTTATGGTGCGATCTTGTTATGAGATTCGTGTGTTCGCTTGAGCTGACTCACTTCAGCTTAAAATACAACTTTTCAGAGTTGTCTAATTACTTCTTAAACCCCTAATTATTAACGTGATTGTTGCATATAAAAATATAAATTTTGATTTTACATTTTTAGGCGTGTTTTATTGTGAAATATTGAACTACACTTGTATGTATTGTTTGCTTGAAATTACAACAGAAGATAAGCTGCCCAAATGCCCTTAACTTAAGGAAAAGTATATATACACTGCTAAAGACCGTAAATGCAACACCCTGAAGGAGGCACGCAAATAACATGAAATTTACAACATGCATTAGGGAGGTGAGATATGCAAATAATTAGAATTTCAGCACAGACACACATCACGCACGCCTGTGGCGCCACCTCAAAGCGCTAATTAAGGCTTGGAGATTTCGACGATTTCAAGTTCCGCAATTGTGTTTTTCTTGCGGTTTTTTCAAAAAAAGATCAGTTATGTCACGTAGAAAACAGAGATCAGCTTTTGATCAAGTATACGACAGAGGAAGGATAGTGGCCTACCGAGATTGTGGATTATCTTTCAGGAAATCGGTAGTCGAATTGGACGAAACCCAACAACTGTAATGCGGATATGTGACCGTTGGAAGCAGGAGGGTACGACGGACCAGCGTGATCGATCGCATCCCCTCAGTGCTCCACTTCACGTGAGGACAAGCAAATTGTGCGCATGGCAGTGACGGATCACTCAATCACATCACGAACCATAGCACAACACATTGAGTCTGTAACGCATCATTCAGTGTCTGCGCGTACCATTCGACGCCGTTTACATCAGAGTGGTCTGTCCGCAAGACTTCCATTGCTTGGTCTACCCTTGACACAAAACCACAGACGTCTCCGCGTCAATGGTGTGATGAAAGAAGGATTTGGGAGGCAGAATGGAATGAAGTTGTCTTTACTGACGAGTCACGCATCTGTCTGCAACACACGATGGTCGGATTCGAGTCTGGAGATACCATGGAGAGAGGATGCTGAACAGCTGCGTTATGCACCGCCATATTGATCCTGCACCGGGTATTATAGTATGGGGTGGTATTGGATATCACTCTCGCTCTCCTCTAGTACACATTGCCGGTATTTTAACACTCAGCGCTATATCTCCGAGGTGTTAGATTTAGTTGTTCTTCCTTGCCTTCAGGGCTCTGCCACAGCCATATTTTAACAGGATAATGCGCGACCACACGTGGCACGCATTGTTCAAAGGTTCTTCGTCAATCACAAGATTGAATTTCTTCCCTGACCTGCTCGCTCTCCGGATCTTTCGCCGATAGAAAACATGTGGTTCATGGTTGCTCAACGACTGACCCAGATTAAACCCCCAGCTTCCATACCAGATCACCTTTCGCAACGTGTGGAAGCTGCTTGGTCTTCTGTACCCCAAGAACACATCCAAAGGCTCTTTGAATTAATGCCGAGGCGTGTGGCAGCGGTGATCTCCAACAATATCGGCTACTCTGGCTACTGATTCGGGCAGGAACCACACTTCACATAAGTCTGTAAATTTAAGCATATGATGCTTGGTCAACCTGTTATCTACAAACTAAATTTTGTTGTGCTATCTTTTGTCTTTTTTGGTGTTGCATTTACGGTGGCCACAGCAGTGTACTTTTTGAAGGCATAGAGCGCACTTACTAGATGAAAATAAAAAAGTTATAGAATACATTGTATACGATAATTTACCTGAAAATTCATCTCAGAAAAAATACTCAATGAAGGCATAAAGCTGTCTATAATGAAAATTAATCAGCCAACTTTGTAAAAACTCGCTACTTAGTTTTTAAGGAAATTTCTTATGCCCTGTTATCTTTGGTACTGCACTGTGCGTTTTTCTGCTTTATCACGAAGATGACGAAAGAACATAAAGGTCAAGTTATCCGGACTACTGGCTAATAGAGAACAAAGTTTTCTTGTCTCTACTGTAGTAGGATCCGCTTTGCACTTGAATACATTAACTTTCGCAATGAAAATTATTCTTTATAATTTAAATTTTCAATTATTATATTTGATGTTTTTATTAATGTCACACTATATAGCTGTAAGAAGATTATTGGCAACATAATCCTTAATGTTAAATCTCAGTGAAGTGTGTTGAGCCAGTCACTTAAACTGACATCCTCAGTATTGAATTTTTCGGACCCTTTTTAATCTGAGGGCTTTGAACCTGGGCAGATTTAGTGTGCCTTGGTCTATCTATGTAATGGGATCTTCAGTGACACCGAAATTCTAGTACATATCTCAAAAACGTCAGCACGTGTATATAAGTTGTTAATAAGTGACAGAAATTCAAAGTATATTCAAAAAGTATCCGACCTTGAATTTTCTCCCGCACAGTAGAGATTCTTAACCGGAACCAATTTGTACAGTAGGAGATGAGAGTTTAATGCACATGCTTGAATTTTTTCCCTCCGTTCCAGTGTACTAGTCATTTCTTGCAGGCAGTCGATTGAGGTGCAGTTATATGTGCTCGCTGGATTTTTATATCACTAAAGATGACTAAACAGTATGATAAGAGGTACTGCATCAATTTTTTTTCAAAGATGATTTTCTAAGTGAAACAATTCGTAAGACTTAGCAAGTGTTTGGAGACGATACTATAAGGGTCACACAAGTTAAGGATAGATTTAACCGATTCAAAAATGGTCGCACGTAAGTAAAGAGGGAACCAGCGTTCTAGAAGGCCACAATCCACTCAAAATGCAGCTGTTTTTTAAAAGCTGGAATCTCTGATAATAAGAGATCGTCGTTTAACCATACGAGAAACAGCGGAGCAAGTTGCGATTCAGGACATATTTTCCACATGCAATCTTGTGGGATCATGCGCAGAGCGGCTTCGAAGTTTATTCCCACAAGCTTCATAAAAACTCCATCTTACAATTGCAGATGACTTACTGGATATCAAGGCTGTACCCGGTACCCGTGTGCATTTTTACAACAATGCAGACCCAAATCATGCTCTTTTTCAATTCCTATTGTTAGTTCGCTCTATCCCTCTCTCTCTTCTTTTTTTTTTCTCTATATATATATATATATATATATATATATCGTTCAAAATTTCAATCATTAATAAAAATACTTTCTATTCATCTATTCAAAGTAGGAATTGATTTAAAACTTTTTATATTACTTGTTAATTATGTTTTTCATTTGATATACCCTTTACTTATTAGTACACTTTAATACACATAAAAGAGGCTAAGCGCGTCTCATTTCAAATACTCAAGTTTACTAAGACATATCCTACAGTAAAAAGTTTCCCTATTAATGTTTAATTTATATCTGACGTTCCAAATTCTGAATCTATTTTAAATCTTTCTTTACATTCATGGAAATTTCTCAATTAAAATATTCATTAAAATTCATAATGAAATATAAATAAATTAAATTATGAATGCATCAATTAATATGTATCAAAATTTTTTATTATGTTTTACGTCTTTGTCGAACGTTAATACAATTACAGCAGAAATTCTTACGTTTTAGTTAAATGATTTTATCAAGTATCTTAATAAGTAAAACAAAAATAATCCAGATTAAAAAATAAGAATAAATTTTACATATCTTTCAGAATTATAAAGTATCTTCGCGAGATAACAAGGAATTCATAGGATAGTGTGAATGATATGTATACATTTATTAGCAAGATATTTTCTGAGGCATTGGGTATATTAAAAAATTAAAAATTAATCCTTCTGAAAGAACTGAAGAGAGAAGAAGAAATTATCGCATCAAAGGATTCGTGACTGCGTTAGCTTTAAAAAAAATGAATAATTTATTTAATATTGCAACATTTATCTTTTTACTGAATATTTTAAAAAATTATAAGGCATAAATATTTGGAATAAATTGTTGAAAATTGAGAATTAAACTAGAATTTAAAAAGAAGATGCGGTTTAATGTTTGGAAGAAAAATTCTAATGGCAATTTTAAGAATAAATATTTTTTTAAAATTTTTATGCATACGTGATTATTTACTTTTTAGCTTACGCGATTACTTCCTTTAGAAAAATATTAATTTAATATTTTAAATAAGAATATTGTCTTTTTTCTTTTCCCTCCTGTTAAAAAAATCTCTGACTTCTTCATAGCAATTACTTTAATCAAAATATTAGTTCAAAATCTGCTTTTCTTATTACATGAGAAAAATTTTAAGAACTCTGCATAAAATAACTAAATAAAATTATTTTTCAAGTATCCTATTTTAAGAAAAAAATTCTGAAAATATTCATCGTATAAGTTATAATTTTAAATCATTTGCTGAATAAAAATATTGTTTCCTTTTAAATAAAAATTTTGAAAGTAATTATTAAAGCAGCTATATTGCAATTACTTTTAATTTGAGAAAAAGTTGATTTGAATTTTCTTTTCAAGAAGATTTAGCTTATATATTTAGTATTTTCTTACATTTTTATGAGTAATTCAAAAAGGAGTTTTAAAAAGGGAATAAGTATAAAAAAAAAAAAATACACATTTTTTTGATAAGTAAAATCATATCTTTGCAAAAATTATTATAAAAAGTTGACTGGCATTTATATACTGTCTTTTATCAGCATCCAATACAATCGAAGCTCTAATTCCTTACACTGGTGTGGTGAGGAAGCTTGAAAAGTAGCGTTACAATTCTGGTCTCGTCTTCGTCACTTGTGACCTCAAGAACAGAGTGACCATGGTTGAAACTCGTGACTGGCTTATTCGATTCATAGGTTTGCAAACTAGTAGCACAAAATAACCACGTAAGGGGTTGGTTAAATATTTCCAGGATGAAAGTTCAAGCTCAGGTGTTATCCTCGTCACTTCACCATGGTTCAGAGTCCTCAATAGCCCTCTTGTTACTTTACAGTGTGGCGTAAATTAAAATCAAATCAAGTGCAGTAGGAGACGTAGAAGAAGCAGATATTGTTATAAAAATGTTTTTATTGCAGAATGATCAATTTAAGATAAGTTCCAATTCAATAACCGTGGGAGCAATACTAATCTAAGCTTATATGTTATAAAAGGCGCACTTATCTCTGATAGTCAGCACTTTCTTAAACAGCTATAATCCTCTTCAAATCAAATTCTCTAGTATTTCCACTTCTCTGATAGACAGTTATAGATCGAATGCTGACTTCATATCGAACGACTAACTACTCACAATTCCCTATCCACGATTAAATTTCCAAGATCAACTTTAACACACCCCTTGCCAGGGTTTAAATATCATTTTCAGTACCGTAAAATTAAATCATCTCTACGGAAAGAGGTTTTAAACTCAAACTTGTTATTGTTAAAGAATAATTTCCACAAAAGAATTAGTTGAAGAACCGCGAGTGGAATCCGTCACAAGTTCTCATCTCTGAATAGGGGTTTAGAAATACATGGTTCAACAGCCTTTGTTTTCATGCTAATTTAAGAGCAAACAAAATTTTCTTACATGTATAGTTTAACAGTATTATGCCATATAAATAAGTAATCGATAATAAAGAGAAAAAGTGATATAAAGATCACTTTTTTCTATTTATTATCGATTACCAAATTCTTTTATTAATATGATTTAGTACAAGAATCGTGACAAATAATTAGCAATTTATCTCTCAACACATCATTACTCATTCTGAAAAATTCATCATGGAATTTATTCATTTTAAAAATCCGAATAAAATGTTTGAAACATATATTTAGTTTTAAAATGTAACCAATGAATAGATGAACTACAATATACACAAACGTTATAAATCGATAGATTTGTGGAAAATATAAGATGTTTCTTTTTTTAAAACAAGATATTTTTATTTAAACAATTTAAAAATTTATTTAAAAAAAATCTGAGCTTGATTTCACCTATTTTAAATCATGAATGAATCATTTGATGAAGTGCAATAAAAGATTTTTTCATACTTAATATATTGTTTAAATTTTAAGTTGTCTTAATCAAATACTTAACAAGTAATATAAAAAAAATTAAGTCAAATTCCTGCTTAGGTCATCATAAAATTTGTTTATTTTAGTTACTTTTTATTAAATGGTTAAAATAATATGCAAATAAATGTAGCAGAATCACAATATTAAGGGGCAACTAATTTTTATTAATTGTCATTAAAGTATCGTATTGCCATCCAAAACAATCGCGTAAATAAAATTTCAGTTCAACTGAATACTTTAATACGTGAGAAAAAAAATCTTGAGAGATTTGACCCAAGTCGTCGCTGCTGTATTAGTAATTCTTTAAATAGTTAGTTTCAGTCAATTAATTATAATTAAATTATCGTATTGTCATCCAAAACAATAGTGTATAGAACATTTCAGCTCAATTGAGCTCTTTAAAATGTGAGAATGTAGAATGATCAATGGGCATATGATCTCAGAATCCCCTATCTTCAAAAATTGGGTGTTGACATTTACAGATAGAGTTTGCCTGGCAGATTAAAATATTAGAATAAATAAGTTAAAGGTTAAATGTGAAAAAGTGAAAGTTAAAAAATTTCAATTTAAAAAAATTAAAATTAATAATTGCATTTTTGAAATTAGATTAAAATTGCGGGAGCATATGAAATGTTTGCTTTGTGTTGAATAGGATGAGAAAAAATTTTATAGAGCAGAGTAGTAGGATGAAAAATAAAATATAGTCTGCGTCAGCCGAAAACAACTTCTGAAAATCAGAGATTTGAATTTAGCTGACTTAATCCAAGTATTTCATCGTCTTGGCTTACAAGCTTGGCGTCCTGGAGAACCCAACATCTCACAAGCCAACCAACCCAACTGATGGTTGCCAAAAACGGCGGTTTTAAATGTGCATTTGGGTAACATACGCTCTTCCATTCAGGGAGCAAATACTCATTGGGGTAAGGTGGGGGTGTCATGCAAGTTAGAAGACGTACCAGTATCTTGGTGTCATTATTGATAAAAATCTCACTTTCCTACAACATATAAGATATATTAGAAAAAATTTAAAGCTGCCGTGCATAAATTTTATCTTTTAATCTCCGGAAAGTCCAAATTAAGTAGACATAATAAAATGCTTATCTACACTCTGATTCTGAAACCCCAATTCACCTACGCCTCCCCGGTCTGGGGACATGCAGTAACGACCAGTATTAATTTTATATAAAGTACCCAAAATTTAATTATCAGACAAATTATCAATGCTCATTGGTACATGAGAAATAAAGATATAAGAAAAGATTGTAAAATGCCTACCATGAGACAAACTGTAAGAAAAATTGTTACAAAATTCTTCCAAAATGTGTTGTTCCCTCACTTTATGAAATTATTCTAAATATCACTTATTCTTTTTTCAGAAAACCAAGATATATCTTGGTCAATCTTGATTTTGATTAACTTTAATTTAGTTATTTATTTTCATCTGTTACAATTTTATTTTTTCTTTAACTTTCATTTTCTCCTTGCCGTTCAACACTGTTGAAAGGTAGGAAAGCTCTGATTGGCTGACGATCATCTTAGATCTATCTATACCCCATTAGCCGAACTCCTGTATCGGCCAATCGGATCACAGCCTTTCATTCTCAGTTAAAATCTCTACCTTTTATGATAATTTTTTCACCCTTAGAACTTCGGTCGCTTGCTGCTCCCGGATTGGCTAGGATAGCTCCGCCCATTTCCAGATTAGCTTTTTCTCATGTTTTGGAACTCTTTCAAGAGCTTTTTGTTTAAATTTAATTTAATTTCATCTGGAAAGTATTTATTTATTATTAAATTTTAATTGTAAATTTTTCATTTCAATAAACTTACTTACTCTGGGCAATAATTGAACTCGTTACAGTTATCTCAAAATCCCTGACAGGAGATTAGAGCCCGTAAAGGACTATGTACTCTTTTAAGCCACCCAGCTATAGTAGAGGAAATTTGTTAGAAAATATTTCAGTTTTGGAGGTGAGAAAAGCCTCTCTCCCTATTGGTCGAGCAGCTCGCCTCCTATTGGAGGATTAAGTTTTTCTGAAAGTGTGAGTGTCAGTGAAAGTACAAAAATGTGAGAATTTACGAAAAATGTGAAACAGCAAGATTAATCTAGCCGAAATGAAAAATAAATATGAAATTTAGAGAAGGATATTAAGAGTAATCTGTTAAAAGAGGCTTCTGGGTCATAGATGAAAATGTGAGAAAAAATCCTTTTAAAGTTTTGACTCAAGTCGCCAAAATTCTCTTTAATTCACCAAAAATGATGCCAACTCGGCTGTATTTGTAATTCTTTGAATAATTAGTTTTAATCAATTAATTTTTAATTATAATTAAATTACCGTATTGCTGTCCAAAATAATCGTGTATATAAAATTTCAGCTCGATTGAGCGCTTTAAAATGTATTTTATTAACGATTCATAATTTGAACAAGATATAAGGAGATTGTGAACTAATAGTAGTAATTTAAAAATTGCCAGTAGTCAAAGGGTCTCGCTATTGAGCACATAGTTGGTTTTATATTTCAGTAAATTCCGGTTTCGAGTTCCAATTAAATGAAAGAGCCACCTTTTTTATGCACGTTAGCATGTTAAATCCCTCAAGGCATGTGTCCTTACTTGTACATGGCGTGGAAAGTTTGGAATAGGTTAACAGTTCAAGAGTTGTACTCGTCATATGGCCATAATTCAAGATTGTCAAGTCTATTACCCAAAGCTCACGTTTCTTTTAGATGTGATATTGGGTAGAAATTATTCGATCGTATAATTCTAGTTTATTCTCTTCAAAAAACATATGTTTTGGATATTTTTAATACAATTACTGTTTCGCTTATTGCGACATAAATTACATTGCTGTTACATTATACCTCAAATGTAACAGCAATTAAATCAAGAATAAATTAATCCGTATCCTTATGATAAGAGTCAGTATGAGTTAAACATTCTCCGACGAATTGGCCCGAACAATAATGAAAGAGGCTGAGAGAGAGTTATATTAAAGTCGTACTATAAGCTACACGAGGGCTATAGGTGATGGACCTCGTAAATTTGAACCAAAGTAAAGTGACAAGAACTACACCAGAGCTGACACCTCCCTCTTCTAAGTACAACACCACACCAACAAAAGGACATTGAACTTCGAGAAATTTAACGTGCAACGGCTCTGCACGGCGGGTCTTGAGCGGTCCGCAGCTTGAACTCATAATACCCCAGCAACTATCCGTGATTTTGATCACTATGTTACCTCGGCCTTAGACCTGACCAAGAGATTTCAGTTCATTCGAAGTGTCTAATGCGTTCATAGCGTGATCCTCGGATCCGAAGGTGGTCAGTTCAAATCATCCTTTCCCAGCAACAACAAAGTTACGATGGTATATCCATCCGTCACCAAAATAGTGGTAGCCGAAGTGATGACTCAGTAATCGAACATGATGTGGCAGTTCAGCCTAACGCTACTTGTTGATTATGCATACATTCCAAGAAGAGCTTAAATAAAATCCTAATAAACCACGACTAGTGATTCAAACGCTACGGTGCACGCGTCAGCCTTACTTGCCTTCCTAACAACAGGCTACTCTGACGACAATGGGAAAACGTTTCAACGTCATTCTTAAAACAGGCTGAATATATTTATAAATTTGAGTATCAGCTAGAAAGTATGTACCGCTCAAAAAGTTCATGAAGAGCAAGAAGACTTTCTTCTCTAGGAAGGCGGGATACAGCAACCTCTAAAATCTTATGTCTGGTTTATCCTACAATTTTGGTTTTTATCAGGTTTGACGATTATTGTCTATTCATATCCTCGTTGCAGGGAATTTCGACTATATATACAGAGAGAGAGAGAGAGAGTGACAACGGCCAGATTAAATTACGTATCCATGCATTACAGGCCATTTTTTACAAGGGTTGGTTGGAAGTTTGTTAAAAATAATTAAATCATCGTCAAAAGCAACTAGTTGGATTTCACGAGGCTCCTATCTCGTCCACATCGTCATGACGTTCTCTCTCGTCTTCTCCATTCTTGTTCTGTATTAGTCCATGGTTTCTGCTCTCTTGGTATTACGTCAGTTGGGAATCTAGGGAGGATACGAACGACTACGTGCGTGCAACTCCATTCCTACATATATATATATATATATATATATATATACATATTTTTAATGATTACTTAAAATTAAATTTCTATTCTAAGCAATATGAGTGAAGGAGAGGATTGAATATAACCGTATTATAAATAATGTTCAGGAAAAATAATTTACTTGCATTTTACAAAACTTATTTTAATTTTAAAAACTTTATTTCAATGCTTTGGAATTAAAAAGTGTATTTAATTAATTGAAATAAAAAGTCCACATTTATCAAATATGTACTCTTTTTTTATGTAGCATGTGCAGTAAACCGTAAACAGCATAATGGAGACAAACAGGAATTCTCTTCTATAAATAAGGTACATTACGAAGTGTTAAATTTCAAATAGAATATTATCATTCCTGAAATAAAAAAAAACATGTAAATAAACCTAATGATAATTGAAAAGAATCTCCAGATAATTAAATGCATTTATGAGCTTTCCTCAATAATAGATTATGGAATTTTTGGAAAGTAAAAAAAATATTGATATGGAATGAATCGAATATCAAATGAAAATAATTATTTATGAAAAAAGAAGTTATTTATTTACTAGTTGGTACAATCTCATAGGAGTTTTTATCCATACACATTAAAATAAATGGAGTTCTCTATTTGTTTCGAAACTAATTATATCAATTTCTTTGAAATAGATATTAAAAGAAGAGGTGATGTAAAAGATTGATTAAAAATATATGCACGCGGAGATATAATGTTAATTTTTCTTGTGTAATGAATGCAGCTTGAGTAAGATATTGAGTTTTTTGAATGATGCATGTTATATAAATTTTTTAAATAATATATTTGAATAAATATAATAATTATTGTCTGTATTGTGCCATTATTTAAAAAAGGAATTGAGTGTGTACCAAACACTGTAAGTCATAATGTATTATACATTTATTATGAAAAGAGTTAAATAGATGTTATTTCAAACCATCATAAGTTCATGAAGCTTGCGAAATAAAGTGTTAACAATTTTTGTAAGTGCTATATTAATGTTTATTATGATCAGATACAATCCGGTTTGTTATAAACTGTTGAATGATCTTTAGGGCTTGTATAAAAACACAATTATATTCTTGATGTTAGTTTTTATTTTGAACTTCATATATTCTATGTTTTTCTGCTTATAGATTTTAATTCATAATTCGCTGTAAAATTTACAATGCATCGTCAAGTTTATCTATTTTTGTATATTTATACAAAAAAAACTTCATTATCATCATAAATGCAAATCGGCCCAAGCTGTAGGGTGTGTTTTTCTTTATTCAGTTGCAAAGAGGTATTTGATTTTATTAACTATATCTTACACACATATAAATAAATTTATTACAACATCACGAAAAACTTTTTTATATTGAGAGAGATTAAACGAATATAAGGTTTGATAAATCTTCAATAATTAAACAAATCATATAAAAAAATTTAAGTCAATTCCTTCTTAGGAAAACAAAAAAAAATTTATTTTGGTTAATTAAATTTAATTAATGAATTAATATTTGAAAAAAAACTGTTTTTACATCAAGTGTCATCCGCTACAAGTTTAAAAAAGGCATTTGAATGAAGTGGATGAAAGAAATAAGGATTTGAAGACAAGAAAAAATTCATTGAGAAAACATATTAGTCTCATCTGTTGCAGCTAATTCGAGCTTTATCAGAAATTACGCAGAATAAATTTAAAATAAAAAGGATAATTAATTTATTAATATTTGCAAAAAGTATTTTAACATAAATCCACTACAAGTTTAAAAAAATGTATTTGAACTTGAATGTGGTTGAATAAAATGTATTTTATTAGCGATTGAAAATTTAAACAAGATATTTATATATATAAATAAAGAAAGAAACATGTATAGGAAGAAAATGAGTTAATAGTGATAAAAAAAATTGAAAATTAAAAGATGCATAAAGTTTATTTTTAATAAGCTTTTAAATATTTGAATATTCGATATAAAATGAATTAAATATGAGCAGCGGCTTAACTAAATTCATCTGTGTGAAATAAAGATTATAACAAGATTTAATTATTTTGTTATTTATAAGCAACTGACTTCTAATACCGAGATTCGATTCCTGTACTCTCATCCTGTTCTGGGAAAGTTAATCCGATCTCAGTTAATACTTCTGTAACACAGATTTCTAACTTTAGTCTATTCTTTCTTTTGTCCTTTCTTTGTCCTCAACTACCTCGTCCTTCTTCATCCAATTTCACTACACTTTAATTAAAATATTAATGTTCATACAATTACTCTTTTACCAAGACAAAGTACTCATATATCAAACATCGTAGCAAAGTAACCCCAGAAATTAGTTAAGGGAAATTAGCGTGAAATCTCGTAGCCGAACTTTACGTGGCTGGAAAATCTGTATTTTTCTTGTTTTATAATCATGAAACAAAAAATAATTTTTGAATTAAATAATATTACAAGATGCGCATTCAGGAAAACTTAACGCAATTTACAATAATTTTTTAGATCTATTATTATTCGTCACAAAATTTAAAATCACTATCGACTTTAATGAACTTTTAGTTTAAATATGAAACAATGATTTTTTTAAAAAATTTAGTTAACTGAAATTTACAGAAATATTCTCCATAAAGTTATGTTTAACTCCAATATGTATTATAAATAAATGTTTGTAAATAACTGTATCGTAGATGGGAAATAATAGACCATAATTAAAAATTAACCTTCGTGTCAAAAATTTAAGAAAAAAACTCTTCACTTTCAGTTAATGTATCTAAAGTTTTTAATTGAATAAGTCTCTATTTTCTTCAGCTGGATGTGTATCTGAGTAAGACATATATTCGAAATATTAATATAAATAAACTTGAAATTAATAAACGTCCAGGTAATTAGAAGTTCTTGGATTCCCAAAGGGTTGTGTAAATTGTCTCTAGGTGTCCAAACTTCGAAAGTGAATTCATAAGCTTCATATAGTTAAGGAAGGTGACAGTTTCCATTCTTAATTAAAATTCAAGAATACGAAAATGTACGATTTGAGGAAATCTGTGTGTACTAATAATTTTAAACTATATATTTAAGTGTTCTGTAAAAGTCTAAATTCAGTGTGTGAAGGAACATTCGCACAAAAAATATGTATTGCATTTATAAAATTAAGGTATATCTTTTTTTTATTCTAATTGATGAATATATATTTATTATTCTTCATATGTACTGTATTCTTTTGAAAGTTGTTTTAAATTTAAAACATAATTTGTAATTCAATAGAAAAAAATGAAGTAATATTTTTCTTTGTTTTATCGTTACTTATTACCTTTACATAGATTATAGTTACCCGAGCATCCAGTATAGTGGTTAGTGACTCTGCCTGCTGTGTTGTTTGGCCTGGGTTCGAATCCCGGAGAAAACATGAATGTTTTTAAATGTATAGAGTCTTTGCTGCATAGGGTTACTCTTAATAGTCCTCTCGTGAGGTTGGTGGAAGGGGAAGAGGGTTGGGAGGTGTCCAACTACCCCAGTGTGTTATTCCTCAAAATTGGAGAGGAAACGAGTCAAATAGTATTTTCACCTACATGGTGAAAATACGATCAAAGCTACGGTTAACGACAGGTGTAAATTACATAGCCCCTTGCCAAGAAGAATTTCGTGGGCATCGATATGACACCGTCAGGCAGGTGGCCTTACAAACAACAGCAAAAGATCAAAGTTAAATAAATTCAATCACTATAAATAAAATACTTATATTTTGAAAGACTTCACCAAATGCTGACATCGTTTTCGTCAGAAACATGTAAGGGAACATTTTACCACTATTCGCTACATGTCACGGCATTTGACAATGGCCTTTGATTGGAAGAAGTTGGTCATTGGCTGACAGTATAACATGTAAGTACCGTACATATACTACATGAATATATAATACGATTTCGACATCGCCTAAAACTGGTATTTTTTGCGGATGATGTTGCTCAAATGAAAAGACCACCACTGATTATATTTTTTGCTTATTATATTATATTTTCAAATGATCTTTAAATACTGTAAGCCATGATTAAAGAGAATGCTGCAGCAGAGCATGAAGTCGAACTGAATGCACATGCGTAGAAAATAGGGAATTCCCGGTCTTCTGTTACATGCAAAGGAAAAAGTAGAAGTGGCTGTTACGTGAGAAGGTTGATTGAGATGTATTTGGTTTGGGGCTAACTATATTGACTTATAAGGTTATGAGAATGCATTACACACACACTTATGTATACACTTATTTTGCAAAAGAAACAAATTAGTAAGAAGTGACTGTTGTCATTGAAATCAAATTAATTAAATAAGACTCACAAAAATAATGAAATTATTAAAAATCTAAGACCCGAAGTTTCATCAGTAGATATTGTGAACTAAAAAAAATAATCAGGAATCAATGAAAGACACACATCTTGATTTCGATGCTTATACTTTAAGGATCCTAAAGATCATTAATATACTACGATTAATCCTAATATGATTTATTATTGCTCCAAATCTATTAATTTTGGGGATATCTAAATCCAGTGGCCTACACTCTCCACCGGCATGAAAGGTGTTCTATCCTTGTAATGACCCGCAGAATATCAACAGCATAAAATAAGTCTACAGGTGTGACAGACGAAAGGAACCTGCCATTCTTTGTCAAATAAGAGCTTCAAGATGACGCAATAAATGTAATATAACTGGTTACATAATGTTATCAACATATTGTTAAGCTATTAAATTGTTAAGGGCTGTCTAAATGTAATATGCTATCGAAGATTGTAATAATCTGCTATTTCTTATACAACTTTACATGGGGATATCCAGGGCAATGACTGCACGCCTCTGTAAAACAAAGTTTGGTTAAAAAGACTGCCCTTTGTTCTTCTAAACATGGATCCAAAGCTCCATTCAGCAAGTTTGAAGCGGAATTTTTCGATAAAAATTTGATGCATTCGATATAATGCGATTTTTCATTTGTAAATATGTACGGAATTTTGAAAGTTTGATATATAATCATTATATCCTAGCCTTAAAGTACCTTTAAGATGGTATTATTTTGAGTTATACTTATAACGGAATATTGTATTTTAATAGTGTATGAAGGCTAAGTTTAATCGTTCATGCGTATAACTAAAACTAGTTCATTTAACAAATCAAGCATTTTTTGTTGCGAAGTTACAGAAAATGAGCACATCGATTTTAATAGTTATTTATTGGTTTGCAAATAAAACGAGAATAGTTAAATTATTAGCGCGTTATGCTATTATAGGCATACATAAGTAGGCAAAAGTCTTCGATAAAATAATGGAATAAAAAAATAACTTGAGTAAAATTAATGATTACGTGATAGGTTCAAGTGTAAAATAAATACTTGCGTTACTTACACACACTTTAATAGCTGATATATAGAAATTTAGCTCGGAGTAATATGAATAATTTATGGAAGAGAAAAAAATTCTCTATCTCTTAAGTCCAGTGTCTTTTTTTTCCCTAAGTACCAAAATGAAATTAGGCTGAAACATTTGATTGTTTGGAGAAATTGTCGAATCGGCCTCTGGTCTGCCAAATTTTGAAAAATCGTCAATTTGGCGTGAAATTGTGCCGATTCAACTTCTCCCTCATGATACAAAAGTCAGGAGGGTTACCAGGTTTGGCGCATTTATCGATTTGGCCAAAAAAACACTTGGCGGGATAAGTGGCCGATTCAACAATCCAACCGATTGTTTTACAGCAGTTTAAGCAATTTTTGTTTAACAGTTTGCTTTTGAATGGAACTATTCAGTTAATTAATTGAATGCATTATTTTTCAATAATTAATATGTTAAGTTATCACAATAGAATGATAATAAACTAAATAGCAATAATTAAGTATTACAACGATATAAGTTATTTTACCGTTAAAGCTATACCACACATTTTCGGCATTTTATAAATACTATGGGTATAATTTGTTTCCGCTTTTGTGTTTGAAAATGTATATAAGTAAAGATAAAACACCCACATGTCAAATATAACTTATATATAAATTTTTGAAGTGAGAACTTCTTTAGGCACATTTTGCTGATAGTGAACTTGAATGATGCGTTTTAAAAACCCAAGCATTGTTACGCTCGGGTTTGTAAAGCTCGTAACAATGGATCGGAATTTTCCATAACAACTAAAGTCTTCAACAAAAAGACTTACAACAATGACAAAATTTGGCGTCGAGAATTGGTTTTCAGCCAAACTGGAATTTCATGACGTTGCTCTATTGACTGTTCTGGCCTGGGTTCGAATACCGGAGAAGGCATGGATGTTTGTAAATGTATAGTGCCTTCGCGGCATGGGAGGGGGGGGTACTCTAAATAGCCGTCGAGCCGCATGTCCTCTCGTGAGGTTGGTGGAAGGGGAAGAGAGGTGGGAGGCCCCTGACCACTCCCAGGGTGTTCTCCCTCAAAATTGGGGTGGAACCGAGCCAAATCGTACTGTCACCTGCATGGTGCTCAAAGCTACGGCTAACGACAGGCGTACAATATAGCCCGATGCCATGATGAATTTTATGAGCCTCGATCTGACTACGTCAGACAGGTGGCATTAGAAAGAACAACAATAACTAACTTTGCTTAAAAGAATACTTTTAATATCTTATTTTAACTTGACATTATTATTAAAATCCCAATCTCTACAATTTTTACATTTTTTATAAAGTTCTAAAGATTTTCTTGGATTTAAATTCCAAAAAAAAAAAAAAGAAAGTTGCAACTATTTTTTCAAGTGGATTGGTACATTGTATATCT
Source organism: Trichonephila clavata (assembly GCA_019973975.1). Taxonomy (NCBI): domain Eukaryota; kingdom Metazoa; phylum Arthropoda; class Arachnida; order Araneae; family Nephilidae; genus Trichonephila; species Trichonephila clavata. The sequence continues at coordinate 24,267 of BMAO01015300.1, read as the reverse complement.
TTCTCAACGCTTACAAGTTAGACTGAGATGGAATATTGTAAAACTTCTTTAAGAAATTAACGGAATTTCTTTTTTCTTTCTTTTTTTTTGTTGCTTTTTTTCACATAAAATATTTTTAAAAAAGTCACTTCTTCATTTCAAGGAGCCATTAAAAATGCAACGAAACAATTTGCTAAAATCACCAAATGTCAGTAATAATTAATTGTGATAAATCTACGACAGAATTGAGAGTTTGAGATTTATGGAATATGTGCAGAAAAACAACTTTCTCATATATTACAACTGATAGTTTTCTTTATTTTTTTTAAAGTGATTTAGAGTGAAAAACTTTAAGAATATAAAAAAATGCTAAAATGTTTACATCGTATAGTATTATTTACATTTTGAATCATTCTTTATACAGGGAATGTAATTGCAAAAATGCCTAGATTTTCTCTCCCATACGTAATAATAATAAATAAATAATTTTATATGACAATACTAATATCCGCTTGTTTTTTATTCGCCTAATTAATCCTTGAAATAGCATTACAAAATTTGAAATTATCACTTCTATCGTGTGGTTGTAAGCACACACACGCATTTTTTTTATCTCGCGTTTACTAAAAAATATTAGATACTTACGTAAAATACAATATACCAATCCCCCCTCCCTCCTGAAAAAAATAAATATTGCCAAGTTTTAAAAAATCGCCAAATGGTGTTATGGTCATTATTTTTGATCAAGCGCGTAAATTGTTTTACATTATTGTTCGGGAAATTTGGCAACGTCCTTTGGTTTGAAGAAATTCGAAGGTGGTATAATACGCAAGTATCTAATACTAATCTATTCCACTTTTACAGGATGTTTCCATTGTAAATACTCAGAAAATAGAAATATGTGGTTCTTACATATTATCGCAACCTATTGGCGACATTATATGATACGAAGTACCAGGTTGTCAATTCAGCGCGTACGGCGCATAGGAAATCGGGTTGCGAACTTGGAGAGTTATTAATGGAGTTGGCGATTGTAATACGTAAGTATAAGCCAAATATATATTTTTTTTCTATACGTACGTACTAATATCATCAAATCAAAAGACTTCGCAAAGGGCAATGCAGCATTGGTTGAAAGTCATTCTTGCCCATGCTGAAACCCAATAATAATAACAATGAGAGCAATTTTGAACGTTTTCTGAATTGGCGATATTTGTTGAGTTTGCTTAATTAGTATAAGCTGTTAGTACCCTTTTTTTGCTATTACATTTAGTAAATTAATACATAATATACAAAACATACGCTTCCAATAATTCAACTGTATAGCAGAAGTGACTACGCCCAAATTAAGTTTAATTTTACTAAAACCCGTTTTTGATTTAAATAATTAGATATTATTTTATTGACGCACTTTAAAACTAAATATTAAATTTTATTTAATTAAAGCAGGATGGAAATTTAAAGTGGTGAAAAAGTCTGTCATGATATTTTTTGTTAAATATATGAATTTGAAAGTTAACATATATTTGTGTTCTCACTAATCTTTAATTTTTTGGTCAACCTTTATAGCTGCCTTAAAACAGATATTGATATATGAACAATTCTTTTTTTTTTTCGGCTCATTAATTTTTTGATAGCTTATAAACATTGATGTCACGTTATAAAGCAACGTAAAAGTTATGTTTGTGACAATTCTCGTAACTTTTAAGCGTACTTACATAATAGCGTCACCACAGAAAGACTGATGCCACGAGAATCACGTCTTGATAACAAAACAAGGAAGATTTTGTAACGCATTTTATATGAAAAACACCCCAATCAGTCTGGTTTTGAAGGAAAATGGCACGATTCACGTTGCTTCAATTTGGCTGTGGTGACAATAATACGTATGTATTCTTTAAACCCTCCGTTGCGCGTATCTGGTCTGAGGGACCAGCAAAAAAATTTGTGTCAAACTTGCAATTTTGTGGTTGTTTTAGGTTAAGCTTTATTTAGTTAATTAAACTGGTTTTTTTCGTAAACTTTGGAGTATTTGCTTTCCTTGGACCTTACCCAAGGCGGCTCTTTCGGCATTTTGAATTAAAATTAATTAAAGATGAGCGTTAAGGTCAAAACACGTCGTTGAACTCTCAAGCATGATGCGTCTAATTCAGTTTCCTTTAGAGGCGCACCCGGTGAAGGGTTAAGTATAGTAAAATGATCAGGATGGCACCTAAGCTAACACTCCACTTTCCACACTATCATAATATAAAACATGGTAACTTTGAGCTTCAGTTTTTAAGGGAAATATTCAAGGTGTGTCTTCAGTGGGGTTAGAGTGAAAATTACGCCTCGACACAAGCAATTTGGGTACTTACGTGCTATCGCAGCAATATCAACGTTCAAAATAACTCTCCAAGTTGGGGTTCCTGATTTCGCATGTGTCGTACGCGATGAATTGGCAACCATATGCTTCATTTCATATAATGTCGCCAATTCGTTTACAATAAAAACGTAAGTATCGCTATTTGTGCCGCCATGACTACTTCGCTAACACGTCATCGATTCTTGGAAACACAATTAGTTTTTTCTGAAAGCCGTACATTTTTACTGTAGCACAATTTACTGAAGATAAAGACGGGATAATGTTTTATCGATGTAATGTAAATAAAATTCATCATGTCCCTCAACAGACTAAACATGTAATTGCCCAATTTCCCTGAAATACTGTTAATGCTATTGTTAAAAAAGTAGGTAAAAAACTAAAAAATCTTAATATCATAGACACTTTCTAAAAAAATGCATAAACTGTTTGTTATTTTTCAGAATTCTATTAAAAAAGGGACTTACGTACTATCGTAACCGCATTGGCGACATTACATGAAACGAAGCATATCGTTGCCAATTCAGTGTGTACGATACTTGAGAAATCAGGTGCTGCCAACTTGGCAAATTATCTTGAATGTTGGCATTTTTGTGATAATATGTAAATACCGAAAGAAAAATCTAGACTACCAAGACTGTCTTCACCAAATACCAATAAGTTTGAACAAAAAATTTTCAAATAAAAAACTGTTCGAATTTCCACGCAAATCCACGACATTTTAATTAGTATATTTGTCTGTAAAGTTTAAAATCATTGCTTAAAAATCAACTTTCCACTTCAACACCTGGAAAGAAAACCCCTTTAGCATTACTTTATAGGAAACTATAGAAACCTTTAAAACATGGGGGGGGGGGAGAAAAAGAAATATACTGATTCATACAGAAACGATTTCCATATAATCAAATGGCTAAAGTGTAGAATAGGAAGGCTCTTGGATTTAGCGATGTTTATCTAGATGCTAGAATGAATTTATTACTATGAATTTATTACTTCTGCCTGACTTCATTACTCTTGTAACACCTATTGCTACATATAGGTAATTTGGCGACTGATTCTGGACGCCAAAAAAGGGTTGCCAAGGGGCCACCGATATTCTACACTTTAATCAATAAAACATATTTATATAATAAACTAGTCTGTATATAATAGTGATGTTAGAATAGAATATTGATGTAAGAATATTTTTACTATACTAAAATGAGTGGTGAATTTTAGTCTTATTAATTAACTGTATGCGAAGACATGAATTTCTATGAGAAAAAAAATTTGTATTTCTTTTTTTGTAAAATTTGCCTGGAAAGGCAAAAATAAGTTATAAGTACCTATGATACCATCGACTTGTTTCGCCAAATCAGAAAAACGTGACCGAATTCTATTAGAGCTTTCGTATATTTAGGATAACAAGTTACCGCTTCAGTCCATCGACAAATTGAGGAGGATTTAAGAAAAAGGTGCAAAAATACTGTACTTAAACTTGCACACTTAAAATATACAACATATTTAATAACAACTACATTATTCAGGCGGTCAATAATTGCCTTCAAAATAAAAAAAGATGAGTTTCTCTTTATGCATACTACGCCACCAATTCACATAAAGTTCAAATTTGAACATGGTCAAACAGATCCACGATTTTCCATGGCTCGCCATATCACTTAGTTAAAGAGTCTTCGGGTACATCCATATCAGACTGCATTTTTGGAAATATTCCACTTTTAACTATTTTCCAAAGAAAACAAAACCAACATTTCAATATTTCTTTTTTTATTACTCTATAGGAGAATAAACATATTAAAAATTATAAACAGAGTCATAATTACGTTCTAGTATTTGCAATTAAGAATAATTTTTGGACATGCTGGGGAAAAATCCAATGGTACAACCAATAAAAAAGGTTTATCATTTTCGACCATGCACGAGTAAGATCAATATGTTTGAATTGCGCATAAACGGTTTTCCACTTTTGGCTGCATGTCGAGGCATTTGTTGATGTTTGACGAAATTTTTAAATGTATAAGTAAATTGCATGCACATTCTGTAATATGCGCGTATGAATTTTCAGAAAGTTTGTTTAGTAATTTTTTTTAAGAAAATAAATGTCTTATTTTTGGTACTTTTCCATTTAAGGGTGCGGTTGGTAATGATTGATTTTCTTTTCCTTTTTTTTTGTGCCAAATTACACCAAATGCAAAATAAAGTAATAAATACAACTCAAGATTTAATACTTAAGTCATTTATTATTAACTAGTAATTCATTAAAGATATATTATGATTATAATGATTTATTGAATCAATATTTATTAAATTTTTAATCCAGATAAAGGTAGGTTTGCCGCTATTAATAAGTTATTACTGGCTGTAGGCGATTTTTTGTTGCAGTTGTACGCACTTCTCATCCCTTTCCAAAACAGAGGAGCACCATATTTCCTGAATTTATTTTTCCAATTTTCTAGATTTTTTACACAAAAATTAAGTAAAAATGTTGAATATTTGTTTGAATTACTCAAAATGTTAATGTATTTCTCTTTAGGCTGTTTTTAATTTAACTTTGAGTTCTTAATAAAATTGAGACTTATATACTCCAATTTGTTTTCTTTTCATTAAAATCTTAACAAAATAAATACAACGTGTAGAGTTTGTTTATTTTTTAGCTTAGACATACTTTAGGTCAAAATTGAGTTTGTTAAAATTTTATTTTAAAATATTCAAGACAATCCAATTACATATATATATATTTTTAAAAGTTACAAATATTATTCTGGACATAACTTAAGAAATAGTTGAAATTTTAGTTTTTTTAATATTTATATGCCTTATTCTACCCTATTATAATTCATAGAAAAAAGGAGCGTCATGTGGATAGATTTGGTAAATAAAAAAGAAAATGATATATTTTTTAAAAAAAAATGTGCTTTTGAAACCGAAACTCAATTTTAAACGAATCTAGCATATATGTATATATATAAACAAAATCTTGGTAATCTAGTTTGAGTGCCAATCCAATGACTTGCCAATCAGTGGTTTTATTACACTCGTTTTGTTACCTTTAACTGCTGATTAAAAGCCACGCAATTCGATCCCCAGTGCCACCGTTTTTAATACAGGGAGATAAGCAATTTTTTCTCTAAAATAAGTAAATTCACTACCTACGTATTATCGCAACCCTTTTGGTGACATTATATGAAACAAAGCACATCGTTGCCAATTCATCAAGTACGAAACATACGAAATCATTTTTGTCAATTTGGCAAGTTATATTAAACGCTGCCATTGTTGCAATAGTACGTAAGTATCATAAATTCTTTGCAAACACTGTCAATGTCATTTATTTGTATTCCAAAGCCCTCGGACTAAATTTAAAAAGAGCAGCACAGTGGAAAGAATCGTACTTTGGAAGGACGTACATATCCATAAGTGGCCTTAAACGCACGAGTTTAGCGAAACAAATATATAAGTCTACGCAATTAAGGATTAAAAGTAATTAGTCACGCGGCTAGCATACCAAGTTACTATCCAGTTTAACATGGAATTTTAAAGTAATTTAAAATAACAATATACCTTTATTACAAACATATTATACAAACTTTTATGAATACACAGTTCTTCGTAATATCATTTTCCTTGCTTCGTAGCTAAGATAAGAGCAACAATTAGTCCGTATAATCCGAGAACTTCGGCAAATATAAGAATGAGAATCATGCCGACAAAAAGTTTTTGTTGTTGAGCAGTCCCTCTAACGCCAACGTCACCAACAATACCAATTGCAATCCCAGCAGCTAAGCCACTTAATCCAACTGATAATCCAGCACCAAAATGTAAAAATCCAGCGTACAAAGTATAATTTGGTGGTCTTTCTATTGCATTTACTATGAGAACGGCTACAACGAGACCATAAATGGCGATTATACCAGCCATAACTACCGGTATAATAGATCTCATAATTAATTCTGGTTTCCTTACACCCATAGCGCTAATTCCAATACCTGATTTGGCTGTTCCATAACTAGCTCCAAGAGAACTAAAAGTGATGGCCGAAGCTGCTCCCATTACACCAAAGAATACGGAGTATTCCGGCGATTGCATTGAATTAGACATCTTCAGTTCCTTTTTAAGATGATGATTTTACAAATTCTTTTCAATATTCTCTTGGTACAAAACTGATTGAAGACACTAGTAGTCTTAAAACATCAGTATTATATTGCTAAAATATATATATCAAAATATTCCTAATAAGTAAAAAATAAATATATATTTATGGCAGATTTATCTATCAATAAATGATAAGACAATATTGATGCCCACTTAAAATAAGTTAATAATTAATATTATACTTCAAAATTGTTGTCAAGATTGCAATAAGTAAAGGATTAGATACTAAAAACATTTTAATGAGGAAAAATGCATCAAAAATAATCGAGTGGATTAGGAATGTAAATCACATGCAAATAATAAAGTTCGTACATTAAAACAAAATGAAAAGTAATTGATAAAACTTAAATAATATTCCCGGCAAATTGATTAAATTACTAAAAAAGTGGCATAACTACATATAATATTAGAAAAGAAAAATATTTATAAGATTTATTAACTAGTTACTGAGCACGTATCAAGTAGAATCACGATCACATGCGAGAAATAATCACGTTTTTCCAGCTAAATCTAAACTAACATCAGCTTTGTACTTCGTGAAAAGTTGTACTAAGTTATATATGTTGGTGTATCTGAAATATGAAAGAATTATAACTGTAATGTCGCAACTCGTGAATGCAATAAACGAAAACATTGAATAATGCCAGCTACGATGAATGAATTGAATTTAAACTTATAAAAGTAGGATTTCATTAATGAACTACATATGATCTCCCAAGACAAAAATAGTACACATTAAAAAAAGTACAGGGTGGCCATAATTGACTGCAAGTGTTAAAGGAATTTTGGAGGATAAACCACTTGGAATATTCCAGTGAAATTTGGTATCTACTCGTTTCAGAACATGCACAATAGAAATATGCAAAGAAAAAAAAATCACCATTTTCACCCGATAGATAGGCGTGTACTGTAATTTCAACGCTCACGGTCGCATATACAACTTTCAAAACTGATAGATAGAGCATAATGGTATTGTAAGAGGCACATAAGCAATATAAAACATTACTTTCAATTTATCGAAATTCCATACAATGCGCTTCATTAATTAAATTTTTACAGTATCATGTAATCAAAAATCAACGTAAATTAAGATCACAAATTAAACAATCCATAAAGACGCTTTGGAAAACAATTAAACTATTATTTATTCAATAAAATTATCACGTGTGCTTAAAATGCGATCCACCAGATGCAACCACATGCTGAAAACGTAAAACAGCATGTTCCAAAGTCGCATTTGAAATCTCTGTTCTAATACACCTCACGTGTGTCGTTATGCTGGATTTCAATTCAGCAACATAAGCATGTCGTTCTCTATAAACCATATCTTTCAGATGTACCCACAGATAAAATCTCAAGGATTAAGGTCCGGTGAACGTGAGGGCCAAGCGTTTTCGAAACATCGGCTTATGATTCATTCCACACCAAAGTTATCAGGTAGCAATTTTTTAACAGGTTTAGCGATGTCGAGCGACTTCGTCCAGCATAAATATCGTGTTTTCTAAGCAATGTCTCTCTTGGAATGCTGGAATCAACTGTTCTCTCAGCATCGTACCGTAGTCAGTCAATGTAATACTACAGCGTTTGAGACCGCTTGGAGTTGGGGTCTCAAAGAAATAGGGCCCACAAGAAAATCACAATCATTCCACACCATACAGTTACATAATCGGAATTGACGGGAGTTTTCACGTTTAGCGTATTGCTTGCTCGTTCCCCATATTCTGCAGTTACACTACCTGATAGGGTAAAATGTGCCTCGTTTGTCCACAAGATCTTCTGTATCCAAGTGATCTTCATTGATTTTCGACAGGACACGATTTGCAAAATGAATTCTTAAAGTGTCATCATGAGATTTAAAGTCTTGAACCATTTTAATTTTATACGGATAACTCTGAAGAATGTGGTGCTATTCTTTATGCAAGTTGGCCAGGGAAGAGATAATGTCCGAGCTACACTTCTTGTCACACTTGTTGCAGCGTGCTGGCTCCTGAACTGCTACTCTTAGTAGCAATAGCGTCATCAATTTGTTGCACTCTTTCCGGGTTTACGGGACACCCAATTTTCATGTTTCTTCAATTTTAGAAATTATACATTTTAATCCATTGACACACTTCAATCCATTGAATTATATATTTCAGTCCATGGACCTCTTTCTAATCGTTTCGTATGTCGGTATTCTTTCAGAGTAGCTGAATAATTGCGAACATTCAGATAGAATATTTTCACTCACACACAATGCACGTTCCTTCTTATTTAGAGTCATGATTGACCATTACTCAATGTGGTCTTGTTTTTATACTGTTTGATGGGCTTAAAATGTGCATATATGCCGTCGATAAGCATTGAAACACGATACGCGCCATCTATCGAGTGAAAATATCGATTTCTTTTCTTTGCATATTTGACTTGTGCATGTTCTGAACATGTACAAGGGGTGATCAAATGAAAAGGTACAAAACGACATAAAAATGAAACAGTTAAATATTTGCATATTCCGCCAAGGGAGAATGTAGCGAGACATCTCGGGATGCCATTGGAGACTCTGACGGGATCGGATCATGCGCGGGTGCCCGCATGCGCAGGAGAGAGCAAAGCTCTTATAAAAAGCGGCGTCCAAATGATGCGAGCACAGAATTACTCGAGCACAGAAAAAGCATTAACTCCGATCTGTACTGTCGAGACACTCCGACGCCTACGCAGGTCCATCAAGAACAAAAGACCGGGCTGCTCACGGAGGTGATGGTTCTGCTCCATGATAACGCGCGTCCGCACGTCTCCAGAGTCACACAAATGGAACTGGACAAGTTCCAATGGGAGACGTTGGACCATCCGTCCTACAGTCCGGACATGTCACCCTGCGATTTCCATGTGTTTGGTCCACTGAAGAAACACCTGAAAGGAAAGCGCTTCAATTCGGACGACGTACTCAAGGACTCTGTGAAGGACTGGGTCTCGTCACAGCCACAGGAATTCCGGGAACAAGGAATCCGCGGTTTGTTCATCAGTGGGATCGTTGTGCTCAGGCCTATGGTGTATATTTTGAATAAAGTCTATACTTGTACCCACCGTGTCGTTTCGTACCTTTTCATTTGATCACCCCTTGTAGATACCAAATTTCACTGGAATATTCCCAGTAGTTTTCTCTCTAGCACTTTTGAACACTTGCAGTTTAATTATGGCCACCTTGTGTGTATATTTTTAACTTACATAGACCCATTCTACGCTGGGGTCAAAAACTTAAGAATAGTGAGGTGGAAGATCAAATAAAAGTAACATATAGAAATAAAATTTGGCATACTCGGTACGAAAGCTTTTGCGAATTAAATGAACCGTTGATGAGTGTATGGAAAAACATAAAATACAATAAATGCAAATAACAAATATGCAAATAACACAAAACGGAGAAAAAGTAAGAAATTCATACGTCACTGAGAGAAAACAAACTGCCAAAATTGGTTAGTAGGATGTATGATTAGTTTTGTTGCAATACGTGTACATAATTGTTTTCAATAAAAAAAATACGAGCACATAGTAGTCTTGTTTCAGTCTACGAAAAATTAGTATGGATCAACTTAAATGACAAATTTTGCCCTTCTACCACAGAGTAGTTATAAACTCAGGACTGCTTCTTAGTGTAGGTATAGGAAGATGAGTGAGTAAAGAGTAATCGTCACACTGTTCAGCTGCACGAGGGCTTTTGGCGACGGACGTCGTAATTTTGAATTATGATATAGGTAGACAAACTGAAACTTTTCGCCTATGATCGTCTGAAACAGGTTTAGTAAGATTTAAGTCTGGCCATTCTATAATACAGATGTTTTCACTTCCATAACATATCTCTACTCTTTTAGAACGTTGTGGTGACATATTTTTATCCAGAAACGAGAATCCAAATCAAATCGAAAAGGATGAGAATGAAATTCTAGAATCTCATATTTTGCTTAGAAACGTTTAATTCCATGCGTATACAGATGAGTAAAGTTATTTACATGAAACTTTAAATTTGGTTTACTTTAGAATTGTAAGTCTTACGTAATCCAAAAAAAAAGCAAAACTTTTCCGCCCATTTTGGAGGGAATTTTTCCAACATTCTTTTGATTGCTTTTTGAAGCTCTTTAAGTGTTCTTACTTTAGCTCTAATAAATTGTTTTGTTTTTAAATTCCTCATTAAAAAGTCACTACGAGCACAGTTAAGGGATGATGGTAGCCATTTATTAGGGGGAAGAAAGTTTATATTTTTATCTTTTAGCCATTTTATATATAGTTGATTTCGCAGTATGATTTGTTGCAGAATCTTAGTGAAAAACAAAACTTCCTTATGGGTAAGACTTTTACTTTCTTTGATCATTTGCTTCATAACTTAATTCTGATAGTATTTAACAACACAATTTTAGCTTTAATTCTACAAAAAGTTGTCTTATTAAAATCTTGAGGAAGCAAGAACTTAACACTTGATGGCCAACTTGAATTTTGTAAAACAGCTGCATCTCTATGGCGTTTTTTGCGAAATATATTGTATCTTCATTTTGCACCTTGTGGATGACAGATGAAACAGAGCTTCATCTTAAGCTATCCATGTTTTGTATACACTTTTGAGTAACATTAAATACAAAAAGCAAAAATGTTTTCTTCCTTTTTCTACGATCTTTGCAGACTTTTGATGATAGACTAGTTTATTCACCTTTTTATGGACAGTTTTCTTTATCTGATGACAAACTGTCGATTGTGGTACCTGTAGTTTCTTCTTGAAAGTTCTTTGTGGTACAGGGTTTTCTACGGCGATAACTCTTTTCAGTTTCTTTTTTTTTCTTTTTCAGTAAGGACTTACCTTCGTTGATATTTTCCCCTGGAGCTTTTGATTGCCAGCAAATTTTTATTTCTTTTCAAAGTTTAGATAGTAATACATTAGAAAATGTTTTTTTTTTCTGATTTTTGAATGCTTTATTTATAACACAATTTGAGCAACCATTCTCAAAAGCATTACAATTTCGTTTCGGGTTGTTTTTAAAATTGGTCACACTAATTATGAATCAACCTGTTGAATCCAATGTGTCTTCCTACACCAAATTACAACCCCAACTGGGTACTGATTTTCTTATATAATGTTATTAAAGTTGTAATGTATATTTTATGTTCTTCCCAGATTTTTTCTACGAAGAGAATTATTGTATAGCATTTGTCATGAGATTCATTGAAGAATATAGAACAACACACAAATCCATCCAATGTTAATTCAATTTCTATGTTCTCATTTCCATCACAAATGGCTCTCTCCTTCAGTCAAAAGTACACAAACAGCTAGACGTCTGGGGATCACTCCCTCCCTGTGAATCTATCGTACAGCCTGGAAATCATTGTCCATCATTAACTCCAAAACAGCTGTTGCATGCATCGTTCAGTCATCGCAAGTAAGTAAGAAGAGATAAAACGTTTGACAATTTGTTACTACTCTTGGTCAATTTCTTGCAACCAGTCTATGATCATTTTGAATGGTTTGGTATTGATTTCTTAACGCACTGGGAGACATTCTCATAATTGCTCATTTTATACATTATATGCATATTAATTATGCATTTACCTTCCAAAAAGTGTTCTAAGAAGACTCTTTATTGAAGTTTTAAATGGTGTTTTGCAAAAAAATAATAATAATTGTTGTGAAATAGAAGGACAAATTAATAAAAATGATAATTTTTTTTTATGCATAAAGCTTGATTTTTCAACGAATAGCAATTATTTTGTTAAAATTAAAAAATCTATACTACAATGTTAAAACATTTTGATGAAGAACATATTTAGAAAATAATGCATTATAAAATCAACCTCTTCATTACATCATGTTTAAATGCCTTTTTCCTAAAATATCAAAGACTGATTCATGATTATAATTGTTTTACAAATTTCACAGTGAAATTTTACGGCATCAAAATGGATTTCTAATAATCAGGTATTTTAAGCAGTAGGCCAGTTCTTCTCAAACTTTCAAAATTTGCGACTCAACTTTCAATTAAAATTTTCATCGCACCCCCTTCTCTCCCATACAATAGCAATGTATAGAATGCCACAATAACGTACCTTGACGCTAAAGCTACAATGCACCCTTACAAATTATTAAGATACGTATTTAATTTTGTACATGACAAACCCATGGGAGGTAATTATAAACTGGTTTTTTTATCTAAGTGTTGATAAATTATTATCAAAAACATTAGTACTGATTTATTTTTATAATTATCAATGCAAATGTGTATTTAATTTTTATTTTGCCAGAATGTATTTTGTTTTTCTTCCTTTCAGTAAATTAATATTTATTTTATATAAATCTTTTATTTTAACTTTCAAAATTGGTACCTTCCACATAGGGAATCACGCCCCTAGAGGGGAGTGCTCCACAGTTTGAGAAACACTGCTGTAAACTTTAAAATTATTACATACAAACAAATATTTGATAATTATGTAAAATCAATATAATCAAACCGTGTGAGTTGCAAGTACAACGTGAAAAATAGTTAATAACTAATCGAAGGTTTAATTAACATAGTTCTTGAAATTCTTCCAGTCTTTTTTAATGCATTATTTTTCTCCAAACATTTAACAGATAAAATACAATTATTGAACTTTAAGCAAAATTAAATTATCTCAACAGCAACTATTCCATACGGAAACAACAGACCTGGGTAAAACTTAAACCTATGTAAGAAAATGAGGCATATACCTCGCATAGTACTCAAATGCTGCAATTCTTGAACTAGGTACATCATCGGAAGTAGAGGCACCCGATTCACCTGCGAAATCCGCCAACGTAATTTATGGAAACGCTGGAAGAGTAACGGAAAATGAAGATGCTAAGTTGAAAATGAGCTAAGTAAGGCTAAGTAACAGTTCCATTGGTAATTTAAAGTGATCGATATTTAAATTTACTTTGACGAATATCACATGCATTTGATGTTTTGCCTGATTAATACTGCTTTCGATTTATCTCATCGAATTCAAATCCAAAAGGAGGGGTAACAAATGAGAATGTATGCTTTTGAAGATCCATTTAAAAGTTTTCTGCTGCTTTCCAATTCTCCAGAAATATTTGTTCATTTAGACTTAAATTTTGTTGTTTTATGTAAGAGTTATGCAGATCGTTGGATTGAGATGGCAGGAATATCTTCGAGTTATATCTAATTAGAATTCCTTTGAAGATTTTTACAATTGAACACTTTTATCAAATTTGGTGCTCTTTTCTGTAAATTTGAACGTATTTTAATTTAGAAAGATTTGTTTGGTGCAAGTTTTAGTAGTTTTTAGCTGACAGACATAAAAAGATATATATACAAAGACAGATAGAAGGAAAGAATATAATTAAACATAAGAAATGTTATAGTGGTATTGTAAATACCGTATAATCCGATGTACGACTTTTAACACAAAAAATAATTTGAATTTTTCGGGTGCGCATTACATACCGGGTATAAAAATGGTAGCTTTAAAAAAAAGAAAGGATTAGCATCAAAGAAAATTAGATTTCTACACATCTCTAAATACTGTGTATTTATAAGGAATGATATATGTTAAAAACTTTCTTTACTGGACAACATGAAAGTTCACTCATTCATCTTTCGTTAATCTTCTACACATAAGTTCGAAGACTATTTCATCCCCCTTACCACTTTTAATCTGATCCATAAATAAATAATCATCTTGTTAGGTACACTACATTTTTAAATGACTCCTAAGCTATATGCCAGGTTATTTTAATTTCATTTTCATTTTTATTCCCGCTCACACACGATATCAAGAAATCAAAAGCTATGATCATTGCAAAATTCTCATTTCAAGTCTCTTCGCAAAAAAAAAGTGCGTGTTGTAAGATGACTACACCTAAAATCAAAATTGAGTTGAAAGCGAATTGGTTTCGCGCAAAACACCGTGTTTATAAAGTATATTTCAGAAATAATAATTCTCATTTTCTCAGTAAACTTACTTTCTGATCATTTGTTTATTTTAATTCTTATTTTTTTTTACATTAATTGTAAACAATACTGAGAATACTTAGCCACATTGTCTTGGGTTTTGCCAATTCCTATTCTATTCGAATTTCAAGAATCTTATTCCTAGATTCACTGAAAGTTCTCCCTCACATACAAGAGAAATCTCGGAGGATGAAATATTGCGTACCACAGACAAACACTCTTAGACATAACACTAATACCTCATTACAAGAATTAAAATATCTTCAATATCAAAGATGGAAAGAAAAATATCAGTGCCCAACTAGCGTACGGGCCTACAACTAGTGTGGCTACTGGTTCCAGAGCCTTACGATGTAGTGTAAACTAGCTCCATGGGGTGTAAAAAATAAATGTCTTTAGCTGTAGAAGCTGGCTACATTTTCTAAATAAGTATCGTAAAATTCTATAATAATCTTTTATACATCGTTTTGTTACAAAATCCACATAAAAGCGAAAATATGAACCAATGTCAAATTGGATTTAAAGAAAATATATTGAGATGCTATTATATATATATTATTGACTAGCGACACACTTGAATTGTGGTTTGTTTTAATACGATAGTTCAATATTATTCTTAGTCAGAGAAATGTCTAAGTCAAGTCTAAGTTCACAGTAGCGTCAAACTTATCTTTTTATAATTTTGGGGTTGAAAATAGCTATAAACAACAAATTATTTTAATTTGCATTTCTTCATCTCCTATTTGAGTGTAGTATAATGCTGTAATTACTAACAAAGTCGTTTAAGTAACAACATATAAGACTTAATTTATAAATGTAAGTGAATAACGCTTGATTTTGCAATTTTAAATGATTTTATCATTTAAAGTATAACAAATAATAATTTAGTAAATCATATACTAATAACTAATCGCTAATCGATTGCACAATATTTGTTACAATATTTACTAACTCATAAATAGATTCACTGGTTTCCTGCAAGTGGGCATGAAACATCTAGTTGCCATTCAGAATGGATTTTCTAAGTCCAAGTAAGAATGAATATTGTTTGGTTTCAGACTCCATTTATGTCAATGGAAGACAAACGACACAACTCAGATTGAAGGCTTTTAATGATATTAGATTCTAACGGATCAGTGTAATGCATGGCAACAGTTCCGTAGTAGACAGAACCGAGTTTTCGTTCAACACTTACAGTCAGAATGTTTGTAAAGTTCCCATTGCATAATTTTTGATGATCAAAACGACACCGTTACATTAGTCTAGGTGAATTAAATTCACTTAGATAATAACCAGAACCAACTGAGGTTATGTGCGTATTCCTGATATATCTAGAGAATTCAAACTCAGTTTGGAAACTTACGGTTTGTTTTCATCAACAATGGTCGATTTCTAAAAACGTTGGATAACTGCAACAAATCCTGTGTCTGAAAGCTTATTTCATCACACATATCAACATTTTCTGATTAGTAACAGGAGTTAAAGGCAATAATTATCAAGATAATTTTACAGTATATCCGAGACACCTCTCAATCAGTTCCTTTTGCCTAAGAACATTACAGAAATCGCCTGGTTCTTTCACCATTATGTATTGAATGTAATTCTACTATCATGTTTCAAATATTTAGTAATTGATTAAGAAATATTTTCAGATTGATCATTTTACAACATGTACTCGCGTTTCAAGCGTCACGAAAGTCAGCACGTTTCGCCATAGAAAACGATTTTTTAAACAGGCGTTAATCTCGTGAGACAAAGTAGAGTAAGCTGATTAATGTCGTCGGAAATCAACAGATAGATACAACAGTAACACCGAGATATTCTCTCAGTCTTAAAGTTGAACAATTCTTATGTAATCACTTTGAAAGAATGTTTATGTTCATGGCACTATCCTGACAGACTGAATTCATTTGCAATACCAGTAATCCCTCTTTTCATGTTACACTTGAAACTTGTATTATGAATGTCAATGGCAGCTGATGCGGAATGTGCGTTTCACCATCTAACAGTGACAGCAATG
Organism: Trichonephila clavata; assembly: GCA_019973975.1. Taxonomy (NCBI): domain Eukaryota; kingdom Metazoa; phylum Arthropoda; class Arachnida; order Araneae; family Nephilidae; genus Trichonephila; species Trichonephila clavata. The sequence continues at coordinate 7,796 of BMAO01015300.1, read as the reverse complement.
GCCGAAGATGCAATGTTTCTGCGTTAAGCCATATTTCGCACTGACTGCACCTTAGCTGCAGGAATGAAAATCCGGGGCGAGCGTGAACACAAAGCCATTTGACCCTATTCAGCAATATTCAGAAAATTTGGGAAGCTTTGAATCCGTATCCAGATTCTCATTCCCACCCTAGAGAGTTACATATTTATTGTTTCCCATCCAGAAAACACAGGAAGCTATTTCTCCTCAATAATTTTAAAGCAAGCATTTTCCACAGTTCTGTACAAATACTTTCGTCATATGTACGTATATATGGATTATATTGAATTGGATTGAGAATATCTCGGATTGGAGTTCCGAAATACAATCAAGATACACTTTTTGCGTCACTTCGTCGGCAAGTGTGCGTGGTATCCAATGGTAACAATTCATCGGATCATGCATAGCTGTCATGTTCGGCCCAGCGCCACTGATACAGTGGAGGGATGCATTCACGTTAAATCTGTCGAGAACTCAAACGTCCTCCCGTTGGTGTGTTGTATGGACGTTAGAGAGGGTGCCAGCTCAGCGTGGCTGCCTGAGTCCTTGACCATGGTTCAAAATTACGCGGTCAGTTGCCAAACCCTTCTGTAGCGAACAGTGAGACGTTAAGATTCACTCCCATATCCGGCCATAATGAACTTATTAATATAGACAGAAATTAAAGATTAATCTTCAAAGCTAGTTATTATTAAAAATATTTGAATTTAAATTTAAATTTTACCAGAAGTTAAACTATCTATAAAATTTATTTAAGACAAAGCTAAAATTGTATACCGATATGGGAATACGAGGAAAGGACAGTTAGCAATTTAGTTTTTCATTAAATTTAAACTGAAAACACATTCTCTCTTTTTATAAACATTAAAGTTTTATTTCCTAATGAGCTGGTGGATTGTGGCATTTATTGCAGACCTAGTATACTCCCCGACATGTATATCTTTTAGTGTGGCACCATAGAGGTGGTATACCAATCACCGCATGTAATTTCTATTGTCATTCTAATTAACTAAAAATGAGTATATGTGTAGAGTTCTTCGAATGATGCTTCGCAGTTCAGTGGTTGCAGTGTACTACAACAACAGTCTTTATTTGGGATACAATTGTTCAAATTTAAGATGTTTTATAATGTATATGTATTTTGTATAGAACATGACGATATCTGATAATGCTCTTAAACTCTACGATCAGTTGGCTAAATGCTGAACCATTTTGACATGTCATTATATAATGCGTTAAATCTATGACAAACTTCTGCAATATATAAAGAAGATGGTTTAATTTTAGTTTGTAATTTGTTTGTAAATAATGTTTGAAAGTTTCTTTTACATATACTAAAATGTTTTATATGAAAACGATTCTATATTGTAATCTTGGACATTTGAAATGTTTTAATTCTTCAAGTAAAGATTACATCTTATAGTATCTATTAAGTTCTTTTCTCATAATAATCTATAAATATAATTTTGCATAATCATTGAATCTTCAATGAATATGATCTCTTATTAACTCATATTAAGTCTTCATTTTAAAATTATAATATAAAATCTTTTTGTTTAGCTATATAACATAACTAGTAAAATTTTAAATGGAGAACAATAAATAATTTAAATAAGTCTGACATCAAATTATTTATTTAAATATTGAATTCAATTTATTTATTCCAATTATCTAGTAACTAATTAAAAATAAGTATTATAAATAAAATTTTCAGTCTTAGTTTATTCAATTCTACTTGTAAATTAAAAAAAATAATGCAGTTATAGCAATTACTTTTATTAAAAGAGGCATTTTACATTCATCATGAATAGAAACCACTAAATATTTCACGGCGAAAAAAAGCTCTTTTCTCTCTCTTATAAGCATAAATTCCCTCCTTTATGATTTTCAATTCTTATTTTTAGCTCTTTCGAAACCAAAGCATTTAAGACAAAAATATTTAATACCCACAAAATCCTTTTACTTTAGATTCTGTTTTTATTATAAAATATCCGTTTCTTCCTAAAGAATCTAATTTTCCTTAACATAACATTATCTATCTTCTTTTTTCTTGAATAAAGAATAATTTACAGTGGATACAGAACGTGTCTCTTCCTTACTTCCATCTTTCACAACTTTAAAGTATACGGCGGCTCGCTTTAATCGTGAAGCACTTTCCAGTCTGGTTCCCCGAGGGAAATTTTGACTTGGAAATATCACGAGATGTTCGAATAAAAAAATAGTACTGTGTCGTTGTGTTCCTGTAAAATTCATGGATCCATGTTTCTTTCGTGAGTATTTTTTAGTGATTTCTTTTTTAAATACATTTATTTATGCATCTCCAGAATGCAATATTTTCAGTCCAAAATTGTTTAAGAATTACATTCAGATGATACTTTATTTTTCAGCATTAATAATTTAAGATAAACAAATCAATAATACCGATCTTGAATTATAAATAAATCTGCTAATTTATATTTTATGGTATAGTACATTGTAGCAATATTTACTTCAAGTGACTGCGTTCGGAACCCTAATTTTACAAAACCGTATAAATGAATAGTTTTTTTATATTACAGTCAGTTGAGTTAAAATATAATACATAAAATAATTTCTCAAATTTCCCTTTTATTATCAATAAAATCATATATATATAGAACAATAATATAAACTCAGACGATAATCAAACATAGCAACAACGATCCGGATAAAATACATTGTGTGAGTTAGCTTGCATAATCTTAGAATTACCTGATTATCACTCTTTTAATTGTTTAATTTCGAGTGATAAAGATTCCTTCATTGCAGGAATTGACAGAATCTGACTAAATTGCTACACTAAACTGTATAAAAATTCCTTACATTCAATTAGAAAAATGCATAACACAAGTAAACCACATCTTATCCTTTATATTTCTGACTCAAAACGTATTCTGTTCTATAAAAAATTAAGTGTATCGATTTATTTGCATAAATTTATAACACAGGTATTTTAAATAGACATGTTTTTAACCATAAAGCTTATTCCATTTAATGTGCAAAAGTTTGAAACTTATAAATATAAATATGTTTTACTGTGACATACTTTTCAATGCAAGATAATTCAGTTATTCTGTTATAATTCCAAATACATTTGTGATATGCTTAAATGACCAGAATGTAAACGAAAAATGCGTTCTATTTAGTTAAGGCATATATATTTCTACATTTTTTTCTTATGAATATTTTAACCCCTAAATTAAATTTGACATTTTACATATTATCCTGATGAATCTGTTTTTAACATTGATCTTCCTTTAACTAATTTATTTTCGCACATGAAAGAGAATATATTAGCATGAGGTTTGGCATAAGAAAAATTTATATACATACTTGCAGATTTTCTCTTTTACACTATGAGATATTGTGAAGTTCATAATACATTCTTTGAAATATTCTCAGTAGTATAGATTTTTAATGTAATATAAAACAGATTAAATGTATGTTCTGTAACTGTGAAAGTCCATATGTTTCTTTAAATTTAATATTGAAAAATTAATTTCCCAATAGTAGAGAATCTACATACTGATTTAAAAATAAGCTGATGCAGATTTTAACTAAAATTTATTAATATTTTTTGCAGAGAATATATTGTCTGGAAAAGTCTGTAACAAAATCATAAACTAGCAATTACTATTTAGTTTGTTACATAAGTAATTAAGATTACAAATTGGTAATATTGCATTTTGGTCCAGTTTTCGATTTGAAATGTAAGATGGAAATGATGTCTTAGTTATCTGCTTAATTCTAAATGTGAGAAAACTTTGTCAATACAATTAAAGTTTACCTTTAAGGAAAGGAAAAATTAATTATGAAAAAGTATTTTTACTAAATTGAAAATAATTGTTATATAAGTAATTTTCATTTTAGAAATATAATGAAGGGAAAACCTATTTAATTAAAAATATGCGTACTCTTTCTGTCTTGATTTATAATTATTTTTGATTAAATAATACCGTTATAAGAAGAGAAAAATACGTTTCATTTTAGTTTTATTTGAAATGAAATCCCTTATTAGACTCTAAAAATATTTATTACTTTTTATCCAGTTATATCTTATTTATATAAAAATATTCTTGGTATGAATTAATCCAATTTTGATATTATAGAATATTAGTGACTTTAACTGCCACAAGCAAAGACACTCACACAAATCATGTCTGACCTGCGAAGAAAATTTTTGAAAACAATTAAGTTGATAAGTATGCATATTTTCCTTTTTAGACAATTTAGAATACTTGTTTAATTTCAAGAATTCTAACTGAATCTAATTGATTTTAAAACTTTGTTTACATAAATTCAAGAAAATCTAGATCACATACTTATTGTTTCTTCTTTTTAATTGCAAGATGAAAAGACAGCAGTCTGTTGTTTGCCCTTGTTCACTGTAATTCTTTTAATTATTTTGAATACAGCCAATTTATTCAGGATCTAACTGTAAAGGCAACTTTTCTTGATTAAATGCAACTGTTCAATTTTCCTTTCTGCACTGATCATACTCTAGGTTACTTCTTGACTGGTATGTGTTTTTAAATTGGGTAAGTAAATAATAGTTTAAAATTTGCTTAACTTTTTCATCTTTTTCATATAATTAATGAGGTTATGTTATGTACTATCTTTCCATCATGTATTCTTAAAAGTTTCTTTGATATTAATTACTATAACGAGGTCCATATTTCAATATGAAATCTTGTTGAATTTTGATACATCTAATGTAAAAGATCTTATTTATTAGGAAAGAATTGTAAATGATTATTTTCATTTATTTTATTTTACTATAAAGAACATTAAATCAAGTATACTAATATTGAAAAATTTAAATGATTATGCAATTTGGAACAGTAATTTTACAGCAAATTCAGAAAAATTAAAGAATACGCATACAAATGTTTTAAGAATACTATTTAAAAGAAACTATTTATATGTATAAATGCAATTTTGCAAAATGAAGAAAATAAATGATATATTTTCCTTTTGTGAAAAACATTTTTATAATCATAATATCTTCATTATATATAGCTAAGATTTCTTTACAGAGCTAGATATTTTTTTAAATATATAATTTAGGAGGGTATTTATTCATTTTTTAATAAATCAGAGTTAAATCAACCGTTATTATTTCAATCGATTGTTACTTTGAAACTAATGTGAATATTTCAAAATGTTTGTTCCTAACTCAATATAAAGTTCCTAAATATATGATAAAATATTACATAGAATTTTCATAAGGAAAATGTTGTGAATTTATATCATTCTTTCTTCATTTTTTCACCAAAATTCCATTTTATCAACACTGTTAATATAATAGCACCAGCGATTTTATGAATGTATTCAAATTCAATAATTCAGCAAACACCAAATATTAAAAATATCCATTTATATACTTTTGCAAAATCACGGTTCCGAACATAGGCAGTCATCTTTGTGAACTGAACCATTTCAAAATATTTTTATTATTTTCAAATTTTGGTTGGTAATAAGATATGCTTCATTATTTCATAATACAGCTTATATAAATTGCATCTTTCTAGTAAATATGCATTCTGAGTTGTTCTCTTTTTTTCTTCGTTGATTTAGTAGATTAATATGAATTAATTCTGATTTATAAAGATTTTATCTTCATTAAGACCATGTTTACTTTCTGAATATGTTTTCAAATTTACCGGTAACGAGTTTACTACTTTCTAATTTTGGCTTATGATCTTGTTTTAAATTTCATCAAGAGACGATATTATTCGAAGGAGATATAAAGATAGTTTGCATTTCCTCATAATTAAAACATCATTTACCAACAATGCAGCTAATATAGATTAAGTTTGAATCACAACATTGGGCTTTGATAATTTTAAAAGTTTGATAGTTATATATGCATCTATATGTATACTATATACTATATATGTATGTATATAATAATCCCAGTAAATAACCCTTTTTAAATAACACCTGTGGTCATCCTTCAGGACCAACCTTTTAGTAATAAGTTAGCCAGCCGCCTAAGTATTTTGAATTACATCTATTCACCCACTCAGATCATTTGGGCAGCCTATTCTCTCAAGATTCCTGTGGAGAATGTCTTTTCTCTTCTGTATTGTGTCTCATCTTAACCAGCTCAGCTTGTGGTTTTGTGTTTTGTACATATTTATTTTAGTGAAGTTCCTTCCATATGTGTCAACATGTTTCGGTAATATAAACAAGAATAATAACACCAAAGTTGCCTCCTCAATAGTATTAAATATGCAACATCAATCGTAAAAATAATATTCTATAAAGAAATGCCTTTCAACTCCGCATTATTTCATATATATATGTCTTGAATATTTTGCCATTTATGTTGAACCAATTTGTCTATTAATAAAACTCCAGCACAATGGTTCTTCATCGGAATCATGACATGGCAATTAACAGAAATATGCAATTTAAACGTATAAAAGTAAAAAAATACACACATGACACAAACTAATGACATGGCAAAAATTAAAACATCATGACTCGGGTTAAAACAAAAACATCGAAAATTTAATACGTTTTACAAACTGAAATTTCTGGCCTCTATAAATTAAAATAAAAGTTCAAGGCCTACTTTGTGGCTTTTTGATGGAACATAAAAACAAGAAAGTTGGAAAAAATAAGTAGAAAACAGTGCTTTATTGAATGCTACGCATGATTTTGCATATTTAATATGAACATGATTTATAATTTAAGAAACAGATTTAGAAGGAAGTTCATATGCTTGAAAGTGGTATCAAGTATACGGAAACATGTAGCAGCCACATCTGGAATTAGGATATAATAAATGTGTTCAGCAACAAATGCAATGCATTAGAAGTGTCGAGTTTCCTTACTGCCAAATACATTTTGGAGGGGAAGCGAAGACTATTTGTTCCAGCTTATATAACGAAAGCCCTTGTAGAATTAAGGCAGCAAAAACGTGCTTTTCCAGATCCCAAGTCTGGAGATTAGACTAAAGTTAATTTGTTTAAAACCACCAAACTAATCCTGGAAATCTCCAATGAGTAATGTTGTGTATTATCATACTTCCAAAAAAATTCGTTACCAATAGCAATGGTTTATAACAGGATATTTTGATCAAGGGTTTTGTATCTTGCGTAAGCGTTCTAACTCTTCTGGAACATAGAATGTCTCAAATTGTTGACCGTTGAAGATGCTTACCCAAAATATGGCATATGCCTTTACACAATTTTGGATTTTTGTGTGGTGCATTGTTTTCTCCAATTCAACAGACTTCCTAAATAGATGTGTTATGAATTAGTTTGAGAAAAATACAAAAGTATATTGTTGTCTTCTCTAGAAAAGTTGTACTTGTCATAGCTAGCTCACCTCATCATGTCTGACAGCGATACCAATCTCACTGACCCCATAGATGCATTATGGAGTCTTTTAAAATTAGCTTGGTCATGACCCATTATCAGGAATTCTGTTCAATTTATAAAATTTTCAAGTTTGTTAAAATCAATATATCAATTTTACATCGTTGTCGTTTGAATTTGATTGATATTTTCCCCTGATTGGTGATAATAGACAACAGTGGAGTGGCGACCATTTTATGAGTGGAACTAATTTTACTTCTTTCGCTTATTTTGAAAGGCAGAAATATGCAGGAAAATATATTTTAAAAAGATTGGGATGTAATCATTAGTAGTAGAAAACAAGCATAGTTCAGTAATTGTTCAATTTTTATGAAAGTGTTTAAAATACCAATAAACAGGAATCGTTAACTTTCTTTGAAGAATAACAAGAGG
>BMAO01015299.1:0-11661 GCA_019973975.1 Trichonephila clavata | reverse complement strand
ATGTCACTGGACAACAGGGACCTTTTCAGGATAACAATGCAGTGTTTTAAATCCCCTGGCACAATGGAATTGGTTTTCCAACAGTGCATGTCTCTTACTCAACAATACAATGCCTCCAACCTGTCCATGGACAGCAGGATACTTCGCTGAGCAGAAAATGCATCCATCCACACAACAAAACAGTGGTTTAAAAATGTCCATGAATATTTTAAGGACTTTGACGAGCAACACAGGCTTCCATACGACAAGGCGGTCTTGAGACCTCTCGTGGGCATCCGTATAGCTTTAGGGAACAATACAGAGAGAAAAGTATTGTTTTTAACCCCCCCCTTCTCCCGCCACCGTGGATTTCGTTTTCCCAGCAGTCCAGCACACGCCATGTCTCTTTAGACTACAAAGCAATGCTTCAAAACCTGTCAATGGACCTCCTAAGACATTTCAAGACGCAATGGATCCCTTTACGAAACAAGGAAACTGTCCAAGGACGCTCATTTCGAAAAAGTCTTATACTAAAGCACTACCGGTCTTAGGATCAAGTGCCAGATTTGATATCAGGGGCAACTTTTCGGAGCCATCCTGCATGCAGTCCTCATTCTATTTATTCAACAAAGCAAGCTGTGTTTTTAATCTGTCACTGGACAACAGAGGACCTTTTCAGGATAATAATGCAGTGTTTTAAATCCCCTGGACACAATGGAATTGGTTTTCCAACAGTGCATGTCTCTTTACTCAACAATACAATGCCTCCAACACTGTCCATGGAAAGCAGGATACCTTCGATGAGCAAAAATGCATCCATCCACACAACAAAACAGTGGTTTAAAATGTCCATGAATATTTTAAGGACTTTGACGAGCAACACATGTTTCCATACGACAAGGCGGTCCTTGAGACCTCTCGTTGGGCATCCGTATAGCTTTAGGGAACAATACAGAGAGAAAAGTATTGTTTTTAACCCCCCCCTCTCCCCGCCACCGTGGATTTCGTTTTCCAGCAGTCCAGCACACGCCATGTCTCTTTAGACTACAAAGCAATGCTTCAAACCTGTCAATGGACCTCCTAAGACATTTCAAGACGCAATGGATCCCTTTACGAAACAAGGAAACTGCCCAAGGACGCTCATTCGAAAAAGTCCTTATACTAAAGCAGGCCTACGTCTTAGGATTACAGTACACAGATTTGATATCAGGGGGCAAACTTTTTGGAGCCATCCCTGCCACAGTCCCATTCTTTATTCAACAAAGCTGTGTTTTTAATCTGTCACTGGACAACAGATGATCTTTTCAGGATAACAATGCAATGTTTTAAATCCCCTGGACACAATGGAATTGGTTTTCCAACAGTGCTTACGCTTCTCTTTACTCAACAATACAATGCCTTCAACCTGTCCAGCTGAGCAGAAAATGCATCCATCCACACAACAAAACAGTGGTTTAAAACTGTCCATGAATATTTTAAGGACTCTGACAAGCAACACAGGCTTCCATACGACAAGGCGGTCCTTGAGACCTCTCGTTGAGCGTCCGTATAGCTTTAGGGAACAATACAGAGAGAAAAGTATTGTTTTACCCCCCCCTTCTCCCCGCCATTGTGGATTTCGTTTTCCAGCAGTCCAGCACACGCCATGTCTCTTTAGACTACAAAGCAATGCTTCAAACCTGTCAATGGACCTCGTAAGACATTTCAAGACGCAATGGAGCCCTTTACGAAACAAGGAAACTGCCCAAGGACGCTCATTCGAAAAAGTCCTTATACTAAAGCACTACCGGGTCTTAGGATCAGAGTGCCCAGATTTGATATCCGGGGGCAACCATTTCGGAGCCATCCCTGCCACAGTTCCATTCATTATTCAACAAAGCTGTGTTTTTAATCTGTCACTGGACAACAGAGAACCTTTTCAGGATAACAAAGCTGTGTTTTTAATCTGTCACTGGACAACAGATGACCTTTTCAGGATAACAATGCAGTGTTTTAAATCCCCTGGACACAATGGAATTGGTTTTCCAACAGTGCATGTCTCTTTACTCAACAACACAATGCCTCCAAACTGTCCATGGAAAGCAGGATACCTTCGTTGAGCAAAAAATGCATCCATCCACACAACAAAACAGTGGTTTAAAAATGTCGATGAATATTTTAAGGTCTTTGACGAGCAACACAGGCTTCCATACGACAAGGCGGTCCTTGAGACCTCTCGTTGGGCATCCGTATAGCTTTAGGGAACAATACAGAGAGAAAAGTATTGTTTTTACCCCCCCCTCTCCCCGCCACCGTGGATTTCGTTTTCCAGCAGTCCAGCACACGCCATGTCTCTTTAGACTACAAAGCAATGCTTCAAACCTGTCAATGGACCTCCTAAGACATTTCAAGACGCAATGGATCCCTTTACGAAACAAGGAAACTGCCCAAGGACGCTCATTCGAAAAAGTCCTTATACTAAAGCACTACCGGGTCTTAGGATCAGAGTGCCCAGATTTGATATCAGGGGGCAACCTTTTCGGAGCCATCCCTGCCACAGTTCCATTCATTATTCAACAAAGCTGTGTTTTTAATCTGTCACTGGACAACAGAGGACCTTTTCAGGATAACAAAGCTGTGTTTTTAATCTGTCACTGGACAACAGAGGACCTTTTCAGGATAACAATGCAGTGTTTTAAATCCCCTGGACACAATGGAATTGGTTTTCCAACAGTGCATGTCTCTTTACTCAACAATACAATGCCTCCAACCTGTCCATGGACAGCAGGATACCTTCGCTGAGCAGAAAATGCATCCATCCACACAACAAAACAGTGGTTTAAAAATGTCCATGAATATTTTAAGGACTTTGACGAGCAACACATTCTTCCATACGACAAGGCGGTCCATGTGACCTCTCGATGGGCATCCATATAGCTTTAGGGAACAATACAGAGAGAAAAGTATAGTTTTTACCCCTACCCTTCTCCCCACCACCGTGGATTTCGTTTTCCAGCAGTTCATCACACGCCATGTCTCTTTAGACCACAAAGCAATGCTTCAAACCTGTCAATGGACCTCGTAAGACATTTCAAGACGCAATGGATCCTTTTACGAAACAAGGAAACTGCCCAAGAACGCTCATTCGAAAAAGTCTTTATACTAAAGCACTACCGGGTCTTAGGATCAGAGTGCCCAGATTTGATATCAGGGGGCAACATATCTGAGCCATCCCTGCCACAGTCCCATTCATTATTCAACAAAGCTGTGTTTTTAATCTGTCACTGGACAACAGAGGACCTTTTCAGGATAACATTGCAGTGTTTTAAATCCCCTGGACACAATGGAATTGGTTTTCCAACAGTGCATGTCTCTTTACTCAACAATACAATGCCTCCAACCTGTCCATAGACAGCAGGATACCTTCGCTGAGCAGAAAATGCATCCATCTACACAACAAAACAGTGGTTTAAAAATGTCCATGAATATTTTAAGGACTTTGACGAGCAACACAGGCTTCCATACGACAAGACGGTCCTTGAGACCTCTCGTTGGGCATCCGTATAGCTCTAGGGAACAATACAGAAAGAAAAGTATTTTTTTACCCCCCCCCCTCTCCCCGCCATCGTGGATTTCGTTTTCCAGCAGTCCAGCACACGCCATGTCTCTTTAGACTACAAAGCAATGCTTCAAACCTGTCAATGGACCTCCTAAGACATTTCAAGACGCAATGTATCCCTTTACGAAACAAGGAAACTGCCCAAGGACGCTCATTCGAAAAAGTCCTTATACTAAAGCACTACCGGGTCTTAGGATCAGAGTGCCCAAATTTGATATCAGAGGCAACCTTTTCGGAGCCATCCCTGCCACAGTTCCATTCATTATTCAACAAAGCTGTGTTTTTAATCTGTCACTGGACAACAGATGACCTTTTCAGGATAACAATGCAGTGTTTTAAATCCCCTGGACACAATGGAATTGGTTTTCCAACAGTGCTTATGCTTCTCTTTACTCAACAATACAATGCCTTCAACCTGTCCAGCTGAGCAGAAAATGCATCCATCCACACAACAAAACAGTGGTTTAAAACTGTCCATGAATATTTTAAGGAATCTGACAAGCAACACAGGCTTCCATACGACAAGGCGGTCCTTGAGACCTCTCGTTGGTCGTCCGTATAGCTTTAGGGAACAATACAGAGAGAAAAGTATTTTTTACCCCCCCCTTCTCCCCGCCACCGTGGATTTCGTTTTCCAGCAGTCCAGCACACGCCATGTCTCTTTAGACTACAAAGCAATGCTTCAAACCTGTCAATGGACCTCGTAAGACATTTCAAGACGCAATGGATCCCTTTACGAAACAAGGAAACTGTCCAAGGACGCTCATTCGAAAAAGTCCTTATACTAAAGCAGCTACGTCTTAGGATCACAGTACACAGATATGATATCAGGGGGCAACCTTTTCGGAGCCATCCCTGCCACAGTCCCATTCTTTATTCAACAAAGCTGTGTTTTTAATCTGTCACTGGACAACAGATGACCTTTTCAGGATAACAATGCAATGTTTTAAATCCCCTGGACACAATGGAATTGGTTTTCCAACAGTGCTTACGCTTCTCTTTACTCAACAATACAATGCCTTCAACCTGTGCAGCTGAGCAGAAAATGCATCCATCCACACAACAAAACAGTGGTTTAAAACTGTCCATGAATATTTTAAGGACTCTGACAAGCAACACAGGCTTCCATACAACAAGGCGGTCCTTGAGACCTCTCGTTGAGCGTCCGTATAGCTTTAGGGAACAATACAGAGAGAAAAGTATTGTTTTTACCCCCCCCCTTCTCCCCGCCATTGTGGATTTCGTTTTCCAGCAGTCCAGCACACGCCATGTCTCTTTAGACTACAAAGCAATGCTTCAAACCTGTCAATGGACCTCGTAAGACATTTCAAGACGCAATGGAGCCCTTTACGAAACAAGGAAACTGCCCAAGGACGCTCATTCGAAAAAGTCCTTATACTAAAGCACTACCGGGTCTTAGGTCAGAGTGCCCAGAAGTGATATCCGGGGGCAACCGTTTCGGAGCCATCCCTGCCACAGTTCCATTCATTATTCAACAAAGCTGTGTTTTTAATCTGTCACTGGACAACAGAGGACCTTTTCAGGATAACAAAGCTGTGTTTTTAATCTGTCACTGGACAACAGAGGACCTTTTCAGGATAACAATGCAGTGTTTTAAATCCCCTGGACACAATGGAATTGGTTTTCCAACAGTGCATGTCTCTTTACTCAACAATACAATGCCTCCAACCTGTCCATGGACAGCAGGATACTTCGCTGAGCAGAAAATGCATCCATCCACACAACAAAACAGTGGTTTAAAAATGTCCATGAATATTTTAAGGACTTTGACGAGCAACACAGGCTTCCATACGACAAGGCGGTCCTTGAGACCTCTCGTTGGCGTCCGTATAGCTTTAGGGAACAATACAGAGAGAAAAGTATTGTTTTTACCCCCCCCCTTCTCCCCGCCATGTGGATTTCGTTTTCCAGCAGTCCAGCACACGCCATGTCTCTTTAGACTACAAAGCAATGCTTCAAACCTGTCAATGGACCTCGTAAGACATTTCAAGACGCAATGGAGCCCTTTACGAAACAAGGAAACTGCCCAAGGACGCTCATTCGAAAAAGTCCTTATACTAAAGCACTACGGGTCTTAGGATCAGAGTGCCCAGATTTGATATCCGGGGCAACCATTTCGGAGCCATCCCTGCCACAGTTCCATTCATTATTCAACAAAGCTGTGTTTTTAATCTGTCACTGGACAACAGAGGACCTTTTCAGGATAATAATGCAGTGTTTTAAATCCCCTGGACACAATGGAATTGGTTTTCCAACAGTGCTTATGCTTCTCTTTACTCAACAATACAATGCCTTCAACCTGTCCAGCTGAGCAGAAAATGCATCCATCCACACAACAAAACAGTGGTTTAAAACTGTCCATGAATATTTTAAGGAATCTGTCAAGCAACACAGGCTTCCATACGACAAGGCGGTCCTTGAGACCTCTCGTTGGTCGTCCGTATAGCTTTAGGGAACAATACAGAGAGAAAAGTATTTTTTACCCCCCCCCTTCTCCCCGCCACCGTGGATTTCGTTTTCCAGCAGTCCAGCACACGCCATGTCTCTTTAGACTACAAAGCAATGCTTCAAACCTGTCAATGGACCTCGTAAGACATTTCAAGACGCAATGGATCCCTTTACGAAACAAGGAAACTGTCCAAGGACGCTCATTCGAAAAAGTCCTTATACTAAAGCAGGCTACGTCTTAGGATCACAGTACACAGATATGATATCAGGGGCAACCTTTTCGGAGCCATCCCTGCCACAGTCCCATTCTTTATTCAACAAAGCTGTGTTTTTAATCTGTCACTGGACAACAGATGACCTTTTCAGGATAACAATGCAATGTTTTAAATCCCCTGGACACAATGGAATTGGTTTTCCAACAGTGCTTACGCTTCTCTTTACTCAACAATACAATGCCTTCAACCTGTGCAGCTGAGCAGAAAATGCATCCATCCACACAACAAAACAGTGGTTTAAAACTGTCCATGAATATTTTAAGGACTCTGACAAGCAACACAGGCTTCCATACAACAAGGCGGTCCTTGAGACCTCTCGTTGAGCGTCCGTATAGCTTTAGGGAACAATACAGAGAGAAAAGTATTGTTTTTACCCCCCCCCTTCTCCCCGCCATTGTGGATTTCGTTTTCCAGCAGTCCAGCACACGCCATGTCTCTTTAGACTACAAAGCAATGCTTCAAACCTGTCAATGGACCTCGTAAGACATTTCAAGACGCAATGGAGCCCTTTACGAAACAAGGAAAATGCCCAAGGACGCTCATTCGAAAAAGTCCTTATACTAAAGCACTACCGGGTCTTAGGTCAGAGTGCCCAGAAGTGATATCCGGGGGCAACCGTTTCGGAGCCATCCCTGCCACAGTTCCATTCATTATTCAACAAAGCTGTGTTTTTAATCTGTCACTGGACAACAGAGGACCTTTTCAGGATAACAAAGCTGTGTTTTTAATCTGTCACTGGACAACAGAGGACCTTTTCAGGATAACAATGCAGTGTTTTAAATCCCCTGGACACAATGGAATTGGTTTTCCAACAGTGCATGTCTCTTTACTCAACAATACAATGCCTCCAACCTGTCCATGGACAGCAGGATACCTTCGCTGAGCAGAAAATGCATCCATCCACACAACAAAACAGTGGTTTAAAAATGTCCATGAATATTTTAAGGACTTTGACGAGCAACACAGGCTTCCATACGACAAGGCGGTCCTTGAGACCTCTCGTTGGGCATCCGTATAGCTTTAGGGAACAATACAGAGAGAAAAGTATTGTTTTTAACCCCCCCCTCTCCCCGCCACCGTGGATTTCGTTTTCCAGCAGTCCAGCACACGCCATGTCTCTTTAGACTACAAAGCAATGCTTCAAACCTGTCAATGGACCTCGTAAGACATTTCAAGACGCAATGGAGCACTTTACGAAACAAGGAAACTGCCCAAGGACGCTCATTCGAAAAAGTCCTTATACTAAAGCACTACCGGGTCTTAGGATCAGAGTGCCCAGATTTGATATCCGGGGGCAACCTTTTCGGAGCCATCCCTGCCACAGTTCCATTCATTATTCAACAAAGCTGTGTTTTTAATCTGTCACTGGACAACAGAGGACCTTTTCAGGATAACAAAGCTGTGTTTTTAATCTGTCACTGGACAACAGAGGACCTTTTCAGGATAACAATGCAATGTTTTAAATCCCCTGGACACAATGGAATTGGTTTTCCAACAGTGCTTACGCTTCTCTTTACTCAACAATACAATGCCTTCAACCTGTGCAGCTGAGCAGAAAATGCATCCATCCACACAACAAAACAGTGGTTTAAAACTGTCCATGAATATTTTAAGGATCTGACAAGCAACACAGGCTTCCATACGACAAGGCGGTCCTTGAGACCTCTCGATTGAGCGTCCGTATAGCTTTCGGGAACAATGCAGAGAGAAAAGTATTGTTTTTACCCCCCTCCCCCTTCTCCCCTCCACCGTGGATTTCGTTTTCCAGCAGTCCAGCACACGCCATGTCTCTTTAGACTACAAAGCAATGCTTCAAACCTGTCAATGGACCTCGTAAGACATTTCAAGACGCAATGGATCCCTTTACGAAACAAGGAAACTGTCCAAGGACGCTCATTCGAAAAAGTCCTTATACTAAAGCAGGTCTACGTCTTAGGATCACATTACACAGATTTGATATCAGAGGACAACCTTTTCGGAGCCATCCCTGCCACAGTCCCATTCTTTATTCAACAAAGCTGTGTTTTTAATCTGTCACTGGACAACAGATGACCTTTTCAGGATAACAATGCAATGTTTTAAATCCCCTGGACACAATGGAATTGGTTTTCCAACAGTGCTTACGCTTCTCTTTACTCAACAATACAATGCCTTCAACCTGTCGCAGCTGAGCAGAAAATGCATCCATCCACACAACAAAACAGTGGTTTAAAACTGTCCATGAATATTTTAAGGACTCTGACAAGCAACACAGGCTTCCATACGACAAGGCGGTCCTTGAGACCTCTCGTTGAGCGTCCGTATAGCTTTAGGGAACAATACAGAGAGAAAAGTATTGTTTTTACCCCCCTTCTCCCCGCCATTGTGGATTTCGTTTTCCAGCAGTCCAGCACACGCCATGTCTCTTTAGACTACAAAGCAATGCTTCAAACCTGTCAATGGACCTCGTAAGACATTTCAAGACGCAATGGAGCCCTTTACGAAACAAGGAAACTGCCCAAGGACGCTCATTCGAAAAAGTCCTTATACTAAAGCACTACCGGGTCTTAGGATCAGAGTGCCCAGATTTGATATCCGGGGGCAACCATTTCGGAGCCATCCCTGCCACAGTTCCATTCATTATTCAACAAAGCTGTGTTTTTAATCTGTCACTGGACAACAGAGGACCTTTTCAGGATAATAATGCAGTGTTTTAAATCCCCTGGACACAATGGAATTGGTTTTCCAACAGTGCTTATGCTTCTCTTTACTCAACAATACAATGCCTTCAACCTGTCCAGCTGAGCAGAAAATGCATCCATCCACACAACAAAACAGTGGTTTAAAACTGTCCATGAATATTTTAAGGAATCTGTCAAGCAACACAGGCTTCCATACGACAAGGCGGTCCTTGAGACCTCTCGTTGGTCGTCCGTATAGCTTTAGGGAACAATACAGAGAGAAAAGTATTTTTTACCCCCCCCCTTCTCCCCGCCACCGTGGATTTCGTTTTCCAGCAGTCCAGCACACGCCATGTCTCTTTAGACTACAAAGCAATGCTTCAAACCTGTCAATGGACCTCGTAAGACATTTCAAGACGCAATGGATCCCTTTACGAAACAAGGAAACTGTCCAAGGACGCTCATTCGAAAAAGTCCTTATACTAAAGCAGGCTACGTCTTAGGATCACAGTACACAGATATGATATCAGGGGCAACCTTTTCGGAGCCATCCCTGCCACAGTCCCATTCTTTATTCAACAAAGCTGTGTTTTTAATCTGTCACTGGACAACAGATGACCTTTTCAGGATAACAATGCAATGTTTTAAATCCCCTGGACACAATGGAATTGGTTTTCCAACAGTGCTTACGCTTCTCTTTACTCAACAATACAATGCCTTCAACCTGTGCAGCTGAGCAGAAAATGCATCCATCCACACAACAAAACAGTGGTTTAAAACTGTCCATGAATATTTTAAGGACTCTGACAAGCAACACAGGCTTCCATACACAAGGCGGTCCTTGAGACCTCTCGTTGAGCGTCCGTATAGCTTTAGGGAACAATACAGAGAGAAAAGTATTGTTTTTACCCCCCCCTTCTCCCCGCCATTGTGGATTTCGTTTTCCAGCAGTCCAGCACACGCCATGTCTCTTTAGACTACAAAGCAATGCTTCAAACCTGTCAATGGACCTCGTAAGACATTTCAAGACGCAATGGAGCCCTTTACGAAACAAGGAAATGCCCAAGGACGCTCATTCGAAAAAGTCCTTATACTAAAGCACTACCCGGTCTTAGGTCACAGTGCCCAGAAGTGATATCCGGGGGCAACCGTTTCGGAGCCATCCCTGCCACAGTTCCATTCATTATTCAACAAAGCTGTGTTTTTAATCTGTCACTGGACAACAGAGGACCTTTTCAGGATAACAAAGCTGTGTTTTTAATCTGTCACTGGACAACAGAGGACCTTTTCAGGATAACAATGCAATGTTTTAAATCCCCTGGACACAATGGAATTGGTTTTCCAACAGTGCTTAGCTTCTCTTTACTCAACAATACAATGCCTTCAACCTGTGCAGCTGAGCAGAAAATGCATCCATCCACACAACAAAACAGTGGTTTAAAAACTGTCCATGAATATTTTAAGACTCTGACAAGCAACACAGGCTTCCATACAACAAGGCGGTCCTTGAGACCTCTCGTTGAGCGTCCGTATAGCTTTAGGGAACAATACAGAGAGAAAAGTATTGTTTTTACCCCCCCCCCTTCTCCCCGCCATTGTGGATTTCGTTTTCCAGCAGTCCAGCACACGCCATGTCTCTTTAGACTACAAAGCAATGCTTCAAACCTGTCAATGGACCTCGTAAGACATTTCAAGACGCAATGGAGCCCTTTACGAAACAAGGAAAATGCCAAGGACGCTCATTCGAAAAAGTCCTTATACTAAAGCACTACCGGGTCTTAGGTCAGAGTGCCCAGAAGTGATATCCGGGGGCAACCGTTTCGGAGCCATCCCTGCCACAGTTCCATTCATTATTCAACAAAGCTGTGTTTTTAATCTGTCACTGGACAACAGAGGACCTTTTCAGGATAACAAAGCTGTGTTTTTAATCTGTCACTGGACAACAGAGGACCTTTTCAGGATAACAATGCAGTGTTTTAAATCCCCTGGACACAATGGAATTGGTTTTCCAACAGTGCATGTCTCTTTACTCAACAATACAATGCCTCCAACCTGTCCATGGACAGCAGGACACCTTCGCTGAGCAGAAAATGCATCCATCCACACAACAAAACAGTGGTTTAAAAATGTCCATGAATATTTTAAGGACTTTGACGAGCAACACATGTTTCCATACGACAAGGCGGTCCTTGAGACCTCTCGTTGGGCATCCGTATAGCTTTAGGGAACAATACAGAGAGAAAAGTATCGTTTTTAACCCCCACCCTCTCCCCGCCACCGTGGATTTCGTTTTCCAGCAGTCCAGCACACGCCATGTCTATTTAAACTACAAAGCAATGCTTCAAACCTGTCAATGGACCTCGTAAGACATTTCAAGACGCAATGGAGCAATTTACGAAACAAGGAAACTGCCCAAGGCGCTCATTCGAAAAAGTCCTTATACTAAAGCACTACCGGGTCTTAGGATCAGCAGTGCCCAGATTTGATATCCGGGGGCAAACTATTTCGGAGCCATCCCTGCCACAGTTCCATTCATATTCAACAAAGCTGTGTTTTAATCTGTCACTGGACAACAGAGACCTTTCAGGATAACAAAGCTTGTTTTTAATCTGTCACTGGACAACAGAGGACCTTTCAGGATAACAATGCAGTGTTTTAAATCCCCTGGACACAATGGAAT